>JAMQGT020012461.1:0-132367 GCA_024447675.2 Pterophyllum scalare | reverse complement strand
CATCTAGTTTCTCAACATAGTATTGCTCTGACCTCATTATTAGAAACGCTGTCCATGTTTAATATGAACATCATTATGTGAGCGCAGGATTTGTCCAGTTTAACGAGTTGAACTTTGCAGCTAATGAGCTCAGCATAAATATTTGGAGTCCCTCTGAGAGTCTGGGGCTGCAGCACACAGGGTCAAGGAACTCACATGGCAGATAACTGACTCTGGTTTCTGACAGTGTTAATCAGATAATGTGGATGATGTGCAGGAAAACATCCAGATGATATTAGGACTGCAATTAACAAACTGCAGTTTATTTCCTTAAACCAGTCTGATGGTACTGAAGGCTTTCTGCTGCATTTTGTGGTAAAATAAGTATTCCAGCATCTCTGCATGTTTTACACTTTGCTTTTCTCTGCCTGCTGCAGCATCTTCATTGACAGCAATGATGAGAGGAAGATGAAGTGTAAAACCCACGTGGTTGTAGAGGAAACTGGGCTCATCTTCACTAATGTGTCATTACATCCCACACAAAGGCGGGCCTGATCTGAGGAGCTGCTGACGTCAGGAAGGAGGCTGCATTTAAACTGCTGCAGATGGACTGATGGACAGATGGACACCGGAGAGCTGAGCAGCTCCAACATCACCGGTAAGCTGGACTGAACCCTCTGAACGTGCTCACAAGAACTTTTACTGGTTCATTCTGTCGGGAAATCATTTTTGCTCTGCTTTTATTTTGAAGATTTAAATGTATTTTCCATAATATCTGCAGAATTCAGTCAGCTCCTCAGAGGCTGAGGAAACTTTAAGGTTCTTCTCTGAAGTAAAAGTTCTGAGGCCAAGAACTGGAAAATATTTGTACTAGTATAAGAACATAAAAGTACAAACATCTGACCAGGCGAATGTTAATGACTGATGTGGGAGCAGAGGTATACAGCTGTCATTTAATGTTGTCTGCTTCAGAACCGCAGCTAATCATTAGTTTGATTGTAGATTTATCTGTCAATCATTATCCTCATGAATGAATTCTCCTGTACAAATTTAAACATGGGGCAAGACGGCGACACAAGAGCTCCAAGTGACTCGGTCATCATGCTTCGATTTGTTCAACAATTTAAACCCTAAAATTAATGCTGTAATTTAAAAGAGAAAAATGAAAAACTGTCACTTTTCAGAAAGCTGAAATTTGATGCATTTTTAAATGATTATCAGAATCATTTCAATTACTTTCTGTAATGAGAGTTTTATAATAAACATTTTTATAATAAACATTAAGGGTTAAGATTTAATTTTTTAAAGCCAATAAAATGTTCAAAAATAGTCTCAGATTTGATTTGGAAACAAATATTTCCTAGCAGTTCTTTACTTATATTAGTACATTCATTATATTAACATTCACTTCTTCTTGTCATCCTGATATGGATGGAGGGAGGATGGATGGAAGGGTGGAAGGATGGTGGGAGGGAGGGACGGAGGATGAGTGTATGTATGTATGGATCAATGGAAGGATGGAAGGATGGAGGACTCTGTGATCCGAGCTTGTGGTGTGCTGTGTGCGGCGGTTCAAAGCTTCTGTGCTTGTTGCACGTAAGTAATCTAACGGTTTCTCATGTGTGACTTCAGGAAACATGGAATTGATTCCTGACATTGACCTCAACACCTCTGCTCAGCTCCTCCTCTGCGTGAACACCTCTTGTCTGCCTCTACCCCCAACGGTGTCTCCATACAGCACCACTCAGCTGACCCTTATTGCCATGGTTACCACTTCCCTCAGCATGGTCACAATCCTCGGCAACACGCTGGTGATCCTGTCCGTCATAGTGAACCGTCACCTGCGGACGGTCAACAACTACTTCCTGCTGAGCCTGGCGGTAGCCGACCTGATCATTGGCCTGTTCTCCATGAACCTGTACACGCTGTACAAGCTGCAGGGCCGCTGGCTGCTGGGCCCCGTGCTCTGCGACGTGTGGCTCATCCTGGACTACGTGGTGAGCGGTGCCTCGGTCATGAACCTGCTGGCCATCAGCTTGGATCGGTACTTCTGTGTGACCCGGCCGCTCAGCTACCCTCTGTGGCGGACTGGCAGGATGGCGTGCCTGATGATAGCTGCCGCCTGGCTACTTTCTTTCATCCTCTGGACCCCCGCCATCCTGTGCTGGCAGACAGCTGAGGGCAGGCGTGTCGTCCCTGATGATCACTGTTACATCCATCTGCTCGCCAGCCCTGCTGTCACTGTGGGGACGACACTTCTCTCGTTTTACCTGCCGGCAATTGCCATGATAGGCCTGTACAGCCGCCTGTCGGCCGCCAGCTTCAACCGTGTGAACGTGCATATGTCAGACCAGGGCACTCCGAGGGTATCCAGTCCCTCCATAAAAGACTTTCTGCTGAGGCGGAGAAGACTGGTGACCAGTGACCTCTGCTCAGACCTGCCCCTGAACCAGGTTGAGTCCCACACACCAAAGACCAGAAGGAAAAAGAAAACGTGCAGATGTCCAGCTGATACCAGGGATGCAGAAAGTCACTGTAGACATTGGGTAGGCACATCTATCATCTGTTTACTTTCTTTAATGTTGTTATCAAGATTTGGAATTATGTAACTTATAACAACTAAAAGAGTCAAAGCCCTTCTTTTTCAGAACAGTGTATTTGAAGAGTTTCATTCGGGTTTCAGAATTCATCACAGTACAGAAACAGCATTAGTGAAGGTTACAAATGATCTTCTTACAGCCTCTGACAGTGGACTCATCTCTGTGCTTGTCCTGTTGGACCTCAGTGCAGCTTTGATACTGTTGATCATAACATTTTATTACAGAGATTAGAGCATGCCATAGGTATTAAAGGTACTGCACTGCAGTGGTTTGAATCATATTTATCTAATAGACTCCAATTTGTTCATGTAAATGGGGAGTCGTCTTCACACACTAAGGTTAATTATGGAGTTCCACAGGGTTCTGTGCTAGAACCAGTTCTATTTACACTATTCATGCTTCCCTTAGGCAGTATTATTAGAAAGCATTGCATACATGTTCATTGTTATGCAGATGATACTCAGCTTTATCTATCCATGAAGCCAGATGACACACATCAGTTAGTTAAACTGCAGGAATGTCTTAAAGACATAAAGGCCTGGATGACCTCTAATTTCCTGCTTCTAAATTCAGATCAAACTGAAGTTCTTGTACTCGGCCCCACAAATCTTAGAAACATGGTGTCAAACCAGATACTTACTCTGGATGGCATTACTTTGGCCTCCAGTAACACTGTGAGAAATCTTGGAGTCATTTTTGACCAGGATATGTCCTTCAATGCACATATTAAACAAATATGTAGGACTGCTTTTTTGCATTTGTGCAATATTTCTAAAATTAGAAACATCCTGTCTAAGACTGATGCTGAAAAGCTAATCAATGCATTTATTACTTCTAGGCTGGACTACTGTAATTCATTATTATCAGGCTGTCCTAAAAGCTCCCTGAAAAACCTTCAGCTGATCCAAAATGCTGCAGCTAGAGTACTGACAGGGACTAGAAAGAGAGAGCATTTTTCTCCCATATTGGCTTCTCTTCATTGGCTTCATTGGTTAAATTAAGAATAGAATTTAAAATTCTCATATACAAGGTCTTGAATAATCAGGCCTCCTAGTACTATGTCAGCATTTAATTTGACTCTCTGAATCGAACCTCTCATCACACACAGGTTATTATTCGCAAAGGTTATGAAGCCCCCTGTTGCAAATGAATGAAACTTGTCTCCTCAGAAGCGTCCCTCTCAGGCCACTGCGCAAACTGCTGAAGACAACAAGCCCGAATCTGAATCCTCTTCCAACACTGACCTCCATAGGGCGGCCTCAGCAGCGTTCTCTCCCTGCCCCACCTTTGGGCCACATGGGAGGAGGCGGCGGCGAGTGATGGCGAGGGAGAAGAGGGTCACTAAGATGATCCTGGCCATCCTGCTGGCCTTCATCCTCACCTGGACACCGTACAACGTCATGGCAGTTGTTGCTGCTTTCTGCCACATCCGTATCCCGGACTTCCTGTGGACCACAGGATATTGGCTGTGCTACATAAACAGCGCGGTCAACCCAGGCTGCTACGCTCTGTGTAACGTTACCTTCAGAAAAACTTTCTGCCGCCTCCTGCACTGCTGCCACAGGAGGCTGTAACAGCACTCATGTATTTGGCAGGTAATCAAGGACACTTTTTTTTTCTTCTTTTCAAAGAGTTTGGACCTTTGCTTAACTTACATGTTGCTGGTTTTCATCCAAATGTAGAGCAAATTTTTAAAAGACTAGCAAAAGCAAACATGAACAAAAGGTCGTTTCCATCCACTGCTGCTCCAAGGAGTTCACTGGTTGGTCAGATAAATAGCCTCCTCTCCTTAAACCACAGCAGAAAAGACATGGCATCTCCATTGCCAGCTCAAATGACATGACCTGTTATAACCTTTCTGGACCTTTTGATTTTTAAGTAGTAATTCATCCACCTACTTTCTGCTGCTTCTCCATGTTGTGTTTAATGAGTCATGGCTGATATAAAATAGAAATGCTTTCTAGGCTGCAGTTAATGTTTCTCTTTATTAATGAGACAATAAAAATAAGAAAAGAATATGGTGTAATTAGTGCTAGGAAACACAAGTGTAAGGCTGTAAACATGTTTGCTGTAAAGTTGGATATTTTAACATAGGAGTATATGACTCACTACTGGAGCCTCCAGTGGACGTTAGGAAAACTGCAGCTTTGGCGTTTCCTAAATTTGGCTGCCCCAGAAACTGCTGCTTGGTGGACACCAAAAGTTAAAACAGGTAAGACTCACCAGGTGGACAAGCATGTTATTTATAACTAAAAGTTTAGAGGACCGAGAATCAAACCCTGAGGAACACCTTGAGCACTTACCAACACTTTAAATGCAGAAATGACAAACTGTCAGCTTTAAGATTTGGGTCACTGAGCTCCTGTAGTGGATGAAGCCTGTGACTGGTGCCTCTAAACCAAACCCCCTTTCTACCTTCCACATCACACCCCCACTTTTTCTTCAAACTCCTGCAGAAGAAAATTTCAGTTTTTGTGATCAAGTGCTACTTTTTCTTTTTTGAAAACTCCATCTGTCTTTTAGGGTTTTTTAATTTTTGGTTGGGGTTTTGGAAGAAGTTTAAAAGTTCGTATACTTTATGTTCATATGCTAGTATTTAAGTTGTGTATGTGTGTGGGGAGGGTTTGGGCTGGGAGAATGGGCCTAAGACGCTGACGACAGTGAGAAGAAGGAGTCCTGATTGGAGCTCTGGGATTCAAGGTACTTTTTATTGAAATTTTGAAATTATCTTTAGAGCCTGTGAGGTCCTCCAACTTTGCCCCATAGTTGGCTTGAGATCACTGAAGGTTCAGGCATTAAACCTGGTGAAAAGAATCAAGAATGTGACTGTCCCCAATCAGTGCAGCAAATTTTACAAGTTCAGAGGTCATCAGATATCGTTACTTTAAACCGGGACAAAGTGAAAGTAACTTTGATCACATTTGAGAAGATGATACTGTCAGATGTTTGAATGACTGATGAATAATGGGTTATTAGAACAGCTGCAGTTTAATCAGCTAATATCTCGGCCTTATATATCATCCAGGAAATGCAGACAAACATGAAATAATGCAGTAAGTTCATGCACCTGGTGAACAGGTGATTGTCTTTGCAGGGATTCACAGGTATCTATAATATGATGGTTTAACAGGGGACAAAGACCTTAGTTTAAGTGATGAATATGCAGAAACCTTTTATTATTATTATAGTCATCATGTTTGTGTTGTATGCACCAATGAAAACACCTGACTCTTCACCAAAGCAATGTACAGTCTTTATTTTGCTCATTTGTACAGTTTCATCCTGCAGTGACAATTATCTATAGTTTAAAAAATAGATTTCATAGACGATTTCCTCAGATTCTTTAAAACTAAACTCGCCTACAAGCAAACTTCCCAACGATCCCATGAGGGACACACTGGAGCATCCAGTTTAGTTTAAATTCACGATCAGCTGCTGTACAAGCTTTTAGGACTATCTGAGTGTAACGGTTAACACAAACTATCAGCTACGAGGATTATTCTCATCATCTAGTGGGACAGCGCCGGAAAAGCTTTAATCCAGAAAAACATCAAATCAGAAACAAGGAATCAAGAAAGGAAAAGTGGAGTGTTTTGGAGGAGTCTCTCGGTTTTTGTGTGTGTGTGTGTGCGCGTGTGTGTGTGTGTGTGTAGGAGGGAAGACGATTGTTGAGGAGGAAATCCTGCCATCTTCTGTCGTGCTTCATCCTTCAGTTTGACTTCTTGTCCCCTGGTGAAAGAATCAAACAGCTCGTGTTACTCTTTGTTTGCTCTGGTAGAGGAGTGCCGCTTTCGTCAGGTTTGAATCTGTTTTCAGGGCAATGAAGGTGCTGCATACCTGCCCCCACTATTAACCAATCAGAAGATGGTGTCACCGTGCCTTAAGATCCCTCAGAGCTCAGATACTCAGAGGGTCTCAAGGTTTGTCTTTATGTGATGAGCGTCAGTAAGAAATGCAGATTTTTTGGGCAAACTTCATTCTGGATGTGTTTTCCCTCCTGGCTGCAGTTTCAAAGTTTAAGCCTTGATTGGTCAAAGGTTTTGTGTTTATGAGTGCTGGATATGCCAGCTCTTTCAAAGTGCTGGAAATAAATCTGCTAACTTACACCCGTCAGTTATTTTTGGCAGATTTGTCTTCCTGGTTTAAAGGAGAACTGGTGACAGCTCCACTGCAGGTGAACAGACCTCTGAGCCAATTAAATCCACCTGAAGGCAGCTTTAAAAAAAAAATAGTCTGCATTTTTTTTTAGCCAAGTGCAGAGAGAAGACAGGAAATCAGGAGCTCCAGCTCCCGCCCTGCTTTAACCTTCAGCCTCAGGGTTTCCAGCTCAGCCAGGTGAGCTATAGCAGTTCCTGAAATCTGACCTTCAGTAGTTCAGCTGGATAGTGCCATCTCAAATCTTTCTTCAGGGCTTTTTGTAAGCCCTCAGACTGTCTGATCAGGTTTGCAGGAAAGTATTAAAGGTTTTGGCAGATCCTCACATTTCAGAAGCCAACCCAGCAAATGTCTGGCATCTTTTGGAGATTTCACACTAAATGTGGAGTCAAATTTCCACTTTACTCCCCTGAACACAGACGACACTTCCTATGATTTCTCTCATCTTTCTTTGAGCCTCTTCCTCTTCCTGTCGTATTAAAGTCACCTCTGACTGCACACAAACGGCAACGTTAAGCCTCCTCCAGTTCCTCCATGTCGGCGGTGTCTGGTTATCTCAGCTTAGCTAGACTTTTTCAATTTTGTGTGTTGTTGTGCTGCACAGTGAGCACAGTATTAGTTTGTAATTAGTCATCATGCGCTACCAACTTTTAACTGTGGCAACTCTGGTTCTTCAAAGTTTGCTCAGAGTGTGGAGTGTTTGGGTCTCACCTCTGGTCTTCTTTGGGCCTTTGGGGGGCAAGGTTTGGACACCTTGACGGTGGACTGGCAGTCGGCGTTGAACAGCGCTCGCTTCAGCGTTCCCGACCGGGTCTTGGTGTTGGTGGCGGCATCGCAGGTTCCCCACGGCCCAAACTTGTACTTGCAGTCACCTGAAAGGACATTTGGACCTGAAACCCAAAGACCTGATTCACATTTCCCTGCTTCCAGGAACCATCACACTCTGCTGCTTTCTTTATTTGCTGTCATTTAATGTTACAGTTGTGCAGTTCAGTTACTTTACAGCACACACAACTTTAACCCCATCCCAGTGATTTTGAAAAGATGAATTTTTAAATATGAAATATTCCTGGAGAAGCAGCAAAAATGGCACAGAAAGCAGTAATTAATTTGGGTCTCGTAACTGAAACGTTGCGCTGCCAGTAGGAACGATTAAGCTCTCGACTGAATATATTCTGCTTTGACTTTGTTCTCTTGATTTAATAATAGTTTGATCCCTCTTTAATAAATGAGCTCAAAGTTCAGCTGAAAGAGCAGTTTGACCTTTGAGAGTGAACGGCTCTTTTTAAGGGTAAATGAGAGTCAATCATCTGTTTTCTGTTTAACCCTTCTGTTGCTTTTGGACTGATGAATGTGGACACACTTGAGTTTTTTGCTTTTAGCGGACATTATGTTATGCTCGAGATAAATTTAGTGCATTTTACAGCATAATGAACTGATTCTCTGAATAAACTGTTTGTGCTGATGCCCTCCACCTTGGTGCTTTCAACCTTTAAGAGTAATTATGTTTTTTTATTGGTCCAGAAGTCCTCTCTGGCCAGTTGAGGAGGTGAGCTCCTCTGTTCTGTTCACAGAGATCGACTTCTATATTATAACCATTAATAATCCAACATTATTTCATTTCAGCTGCCTTGAAACACCCAACCAACCCTTATCCGAAAAAAAAAACCAACCAAAACCTCAAGTATGAAAGGTAATCTGCTATAACTACTTCCTATTTTCAGCTCCTGTTTTTCCTGTGCTGACGAAGCTCTGCTCCACCCTTCGGGTATCTGCTCCTGCTTCAGCCCCGCCGCGGCTCGCTTTGGTATCAGGTGTGTGAGACTTACTGATGTCCTTCTTCCAGTTGCAGGGGATCTTGCAGTGAATCTTGTCGGTGCGATCTTTGCAGGTTGCCTCTCTCAGGCCGTCCCCACAGTCTCCGTGTTCAGGTACGCATTTCCCGTAGCGAGTCTCTGCGGGGGTGCAGTCGGAGGCCGGCCGGGACTTCTCATGCCTACCTGCTGAGCAGAGAGTAGGTCAGGTACCTGAGTCACGTCTGCACACCTTCACTACGTCACATCCTGCAGAGACTGTGACGCGTTCGGTGCGACAGCTGTGAAACATCATTTTTCACTTTTTTATGGACTCACAAAAACCTTTTGATGCAGATGAGTTTTGTCAGATGATCACAGTGCGAGTAATTTAAACGCTTTAAGAAGAACGGGTTGTATTTTTCCATAACCGTTATCATTTGATAGATTCCACCTGGATAACTGAACGGTCTGATAAATGTAGCTTTTCTGTCTCTGTGTTTAAAACAAAATGGCAAAAAGTTTAAAGTTTCAAACAGTCCGGAATATTCATTTAACCCAACTCCCTGTTAAACTTCCTGTTACCTGTACGTTCATCTCTACGATGTTTACATTTTGTGTTGATGCATCACCTTTTTTCCTGTAGCCGTCATTTTTTTAAGAATAAAAAATTTTTTTTTGCTTCATGTTGACACTAAAAGAGCAACCTCCTTGTCACAAGGAAGAGGCGCTGATTTTATTTTATTTTTATTTTTTTGTTGTCAGCAACAGTTGCTAGTTGCACACAGCTGCAGTGACCAGTAGTGCCCCGAGGTTAAGCATGCAACCTGGATGGCCGCTTTCAATCACAAGGTGACTGCACAGGACACTGGATGGGAGGCAACCCGTCTCCAAACAGACTGACTGCACTCTCAGACAGGTTTGCAAATAGTTGCCATCTAATTTATAAACACAGACCGATTGCCAACACACTGCAATCTGAGTCTGTCTGCAATAATGAGCACACAACTCTGCAACAGGGGACTCGACTCAGCTGGTTGTATTCTGCTTATATTCCTATATAAAAGAAAGGTTGCCAAGCACCTAGTTTCAGTTAAATTGCCATCCTGCAGCAACTACGTCACTTGTGGAGGAATTTCTGTTTCAGATCTGAGGCTCTGGCTGGAATCTGAATGGAAACAGTTAATGTGAATTTCTTTGCATGTAGATGTCAACAGAGCAATTGCAATTTTTGTTGATTTATTGCAGTTAATTGCCATATTATCTCAAACAGATTGCATATAGCACACACTGACTGCGAGTGGTCGCACACCTGGTCACTGTCTTCCAAGCAACCATTTCAGAGGGACCGAGACTGCAGGTTCATTGCACATGGTCACAATAATTGTGTCCATGCCACCATTTTCCCCAGTGTGGCTGTAGCCTCAGGGGTGGGCATCAGGAGTCCTAATGGAAACGTTGATGGGAATGCTTTGGGGAGAAGACAGCAGCTGAGCTTTGTCAGGCAGACCAGTCTGACCAGTTTAAAATGAGAGCTTAGCCGGGCTCCTGTACAGGGTAACGCAGTGTGACCGCAACTACCAGCAGTCACATCAAATATCAACATGAGATCCCGGAAACAGGCACATCATACTTAAACTGTACAAAAACAAATCTGTTAATGAAAGCCTGAGACCAAAGGACCACAGACACGCCTGTAACATTAGTGTTTGTGTCCATTTCTCTTTTAGCTCAGTTTTTGGTCTCCACCTGCCCCTGATTTTTGTGCCTCTTTACCAGCTGAAAGCTTCGCAGTCGTCATATTTCAGTAATTTAAACCAAAACTAGGAATTAGAGCAGTGTTAATGCAAAAATGATCTGAAGCTTTGCTGCTGTCTGAATGTGAGGAAAGTCGGCACGTCTGGAATTTAATGATGGAAGCTGTGACTGCTTCTTTGGACATGTTCCCGTCACTGGAGCTCCCGACTGGAAAAACTTGTTTTTCACCCTCTTTAACCTTTAATGCTTCTCCTGAGTGCATTCCTGCTGCTATGAAAGCTATGCAGGGACACTGAAGTGTAGAAAAGTCAAACTGAGCCCCTCGTGGATGCAGACAATGAAAGCGAGCCGCACCTTTGTGATTTTTGGCTTTTTTGCTGGCCTCCGCGGTGAGCGTCAGGGCCAGGAGCAGCAGCAGCAGCGTCACTGAGAACAAACTTCGCATTCTGCAGAGACAAAAACATGCACACTTACACAAAGATCATTATTCATCACAACACACCCATCATTAAAACACAAGCAGTGAGAAAGAGGTGAGCGCACTGCAGCCAGAGGCCAACAGCCACATGTTCCTCCTCTCTGAAGCTTCTCAGGTTTGTTGTCTGATGTTAACAGGACACTGGGCCACAGCCGTGGTGGTGGGGGCACAAAGAGACACAAAGCAGCCACAACAGAATCATGGAGACAAACTATTCTAAGAGGCACAAAAAGGCCACAGAGCAGCTACAAACAGACACACAAAATATCTGCAGACGCACAAAACAAGCACAAACACAGCAGATAAAACAAAGTTGCTTGTGCGTTTGTGTAGCTGTGCTTCTGTCCAGACAAACGTGACGTCGGGCTGACTTCTTGTTTTTGTGTTTTTGTCCTGATCTGCTGGTTTGAACCCTGATGTATCACTGCGAGCTGGTTGAGCTGCATCGAGCCAGATGGTTCACATTTAGTTCAAATCACACACACACACACACACACACACACACACACACACACCCATACACCCATCCATCACACAACGCTTAAGCCCAATAATCTGACTATTGTAGTGAGAGCAGCAGCAGCAGCAGTGGGATTATGAAAGTGGGCTAATGTATTCAGATGCTGCTGTCAGAGAGCGCGCGCACACACACACACACACACACCCCTCACGCGTGTGCGCAGCTGTTATTTTGCATGTATCGGTGATGTGTTTCAGGATTAACGCACTCCTTTGGTCTTTGAAGGGAGCGATCATCACACAGCAACAGCACCCATCGGCTCGGGGGGACAAATCTAGAGCAGCCTCTAAAAAAGAGGGAGTCAATTACCCAGAAAGCCCTGCTCTGCCTCTCTGCTGTCATTGTGCTGCGAGATGACAGACTCCTCTTTCAGGCCTCTATTAAAGCAATGGTCCTCTTTCACATGTCAGCTGGCACAGCAAATCCTGCTCTTCTCGCTCCTCCTGCGGCCTTTTATGAGGAAAGAACCGGCTCTCAGCAGGCCTCCAGTCTGTCCTTCATCAATGAAGAAGAGGAGGAGGGGGAGAAAGAGGGGGAGGAGGAAGGGGGGGGGGTGACCGAGCAACGTCTGAATGAGCTCTTTAGAGTTCCCCTCAAAAGAATACTGATTCATTGGCCCAAAACAAAGCCTCTTCTAGCCTGGTTTCATTTCTCTAAAGCCTAACACAGATTCCACACCACCTCCGAGGAGCCCTCCCCCCGGCCTCCCCCCAGCTCCCCCCCGGCCGTCCGGGACCTCCCTGAATGGAAAAGTATTTGCATCAGAAAACAATGAGATCTTAGTGTGAAGAAAAAGAGTGGGATGCTCCCTCTGGTTCAGAAGTAGGAACAACATTAGGAGAACTTCCTCCTGAATCTCAGGGTTCATTCTGGCATCCGGAGGCCGACCCGAGGCCGAGTTAAAAGAGCACGAATGCCTCCAACGTCACGGTGCGGCGGCCCCAGCCAATCACAGCGCACACAGGTGATTTCATTAGGAAGCTTCTGGTTGGTCTCCAGGTTTTCTCAGTCAGAAGAAACTGGACCTTCAAATGAGTCCAAATGTAAAGCTACAAATAAAACCGCTCCAGCTGACCCACAAAGTGTTTCAAATATTTGAGTCCTGTTTATTTCCTTTTCCTTCTATGTCTTGCTTTCGGTTTATTTCCTCATTCCTCTTTTTCCTTTTAGTTTTTTCATGCTCCTTCCCCACTCCCTTCCCTCCTTCCCTTTTCTCTTTCCCTCCTTCCTTCTGTTCAGATTCAGATTCAACAGTAAACAAACAACAAGATTAAACTGAAGACAATCAAACAAATAAACAAACATCACAGATGAGCCGGCAGAAGGCAAGGAGCAGCAGGAAAACCAGAAAACATCTAAAAAGAAAAGTGTGGATTTCACAGAGAGAAGCATCATGTGGGCGAGAGGAGCTGCGACCGAGAACAACACTCCTCTGTGAGCAAGTCCAAAATAAAGAAATCCTCACAGGACAAATCAAAGGGAATCTGTGCTTCACAGAGCTGCAGACGTCCGATCCTCTCTGAGCTTCCCTAAAAAACCCGATTAAATGTGAAACCACGAAGACTTACTTTGTCGGGCTGAAGAGGAGCAGCCGGTCGAGCTGTGGAGTCGTCGCCTTCTGTCGCTGCTTCAGCTGCAGCTCCTGAACAACCCCTCACACACACACAGCCTCACAGTGACATCACACACTTTAATCCAGACTCTGAGGAACAAAACAAGCTCAGCTGATTTGCATAAAATGAAGTGTGTGTGTGTGTGTGTGTGTGTGTGTGTGGTATGATGTAGGAGGAGTGTGGACTATGGGACGTGTGTTGGCAGTAGGTGTGTCTGTCAGCTCGTATTTGCAGAGTCGAGTGCAGAGCTCAGTCTCAGCCTGCAGCCGAGTTTCAGGTGAGCTGCAGGTGGAAAACCACTCAAACTGGGTGAAAGGTCACAGAGCTCGGCCACGTAGGCATTTCATCAAAGCTCCCACCCCCACCCCCACACACATGCGCGTCAGGTAACGCCGAAACACATAAATGCTCATGTATGGGGGCTGCAGGTTTGCACATTATTGTAAATGTGTTGAGCAATAATGAACATATGTGAAAGTTAATGTTAGAACACCTGAGCGACAGCAGGAAGTGATATAACTAGAAATGTAATGGACTGCTTTCCACATGGGAGTAAACAAGTAATGCATTACTTCTTTAAAAATGTAACATTTGAGTTCCTGTTTTAATTACATCCAGTTCCGACGCACGAGGACGATCTGAGCCTAAAAGTATTCCTCAGTTTGAGTCTGTTTGTAAAATGTGTTGTGACAGCCTGAGATGATGATGGGCTGAGGCACCCATGGGTCATCTACAGCGTCGTCTCTCTGATCTGCTTCGATCCACACAGCAATGACTTGAATAATATCTAAAGTGAAAGGAAGACGGAGCGAAGCTAAACTGTGGCCGGAGCTCCCAGATGTTGAATTCTTTTGGCTCCTCGGAGCTCCGCGACCCGACAGCCAGCAGAATCAAAGCAGACCGGAGGGTTTCTCTTCCCTCCCGGCGGCGCGCTGATGGCTCAGTCATGCATGGAGGCCTTTGTTACAGCCTGCAGCTGGAGGCCGGTCAGGGAGGGAAACTTTCCTCCACCGGGTCCTCCTCCGCCCTCAGGACTCACACAGGATGAATGTCTGCTTTAGTGTCAGAGGAGAAATCTGCACCTTAAACAGAATGATTATACATCTGTTTGTGTGCAGAACAGGAATATAATATCACTAAAATGAGCTCAGACACTTTATAAATCAACCCGTCGCTGTTTTCTGGCCTCTCACTGCAAGTTCTGGAGGATTTATAATCAGTCCTCGTTTATTTTCTTAATAAATCCAGTAACCATCAGAAAAATAAAGTAAAAAACTAATTCATAAATGATTTTCTTCAAATGACATAACTCAGCTTCATGTGAGCCAAAGGAAAGAAACTGAGGAGCTGAAAGGTTTTTAGTTTTCAAAGTAACTGTTTTAATGATACTTAAAAAAATACTGTTTTCAGAATTTTGAGTGTTTTCACAGATGTTTTTATCCATTTTGTTGTGTGTGTGTGTGTGTTGGGGGGGGGGGTCCATATTTGGTTATTTTCTGAAACTTTTTTTTGGACGTTGTCGTCTCTGCTGTGTTTTTGCTTTTTGTTGTGTTGCATTTGTTTTGGGATTTTGTGAACTGCTTGTTTTCCAAATGTGTCAGCGCGCCGCGTCGAGCTTAAACTCAGTTTTCTGTGTCCTGTAAGTGTTTCTCTTTTTACCTGCTAAATCACCATGGTAACTGAAGCTGAACACCTCACCTGGTCAGGAGCAGGTGATGTTTCGGGTTTAAAATCTTTCATTTCCAGCGTGTTCTCAGTGTGATGCCGACGCTCTGCTGGGGAACATGTTACAATGTGCAGCTCGTTACTGAAACCTCTGAACGAAGCTCAATAAAATCATTAAAATGTTTATTACTCTGTCCCCTATATCACCAATCACGTACTGCAGCATCGATCGACTTATTTTATTTTTAAATCACTTTTTATCATCATGTCCGATTGGAGCAGGCGGCACTTGCAGGGATCATTGTGAGTGGTAGAGGAGTCACGTGACACTAGTAACACCACTTTTAATGTGAGCGCAGGCAAAGCCTGCAGCAGAGAGCCGGGTTTACAGTTGATAACCACCGTGGCGATCCCCGCCTCCTCTGGATGTGATGAGCTGTGTGGTTTCATTTTGTTCTGCTTTTTATATTTTCTGAGATGTTTTTGGTTTCGCTGTCGTCACTTTTTTTTATTTCTGTTATCGCTGATTCGTCACCTTTGTTTTCCAAAAGGCTTTTTCAGATGTTGTGTTTGTTTTGTGTTTTCTTACGTGTTTTTTTCTGAAGTTTTTTTTATGTCTGGTGTTTCTGCTCTGTTTTTTTTGGAAGCATCCTTTATCAAATACTTTTTCAGTTTATTCAGCACTTTTTTTTGGTTCTAGATTTTTATTTTTCTCCTGTTTTTTGTTCTGCTGTTTGTCGCGCTGACAGGATGTGGCTGGAAAAAGCTGAAAACTTGAGTTTTGTTTAAAGCATTTCAGGTTGTCTTTTCTCAAGGCTGCTCTCCGCTCTCCACAAACTCACAGGGAGGTTCCCCTCAGCGAGGATGCCGACACGAGAGGACGGGCCAGGTGAGCATGCAGGTAAAATTAGCAAAACATCCAACAGCTAAGTAGCCTGACACACTGAGTGGAGGAGGCGGGGTTAACAAGTGCAGGTGAGTGCTGATGGGAAACAGGTGCACCAGCAGGACCCTTTGGGCAGCCACGCCCACCTCACAGTAGGTAAGCTGAGTTGCGTCACATGCCACGACATTTTGTTTTTGTTGAGTAAAACTGGACCGCAGCTCCCCCGAAGGCTGTGTTTTATGGCGCTGAATCAAAATAATAGTTCCACATGGAAAGCGTTGCTGACATGCTTTATTGCAGGTCACTCAGAAATGATAAAACCAAAGTTATTTCTTGAATGTCACACAGCATCATTTCATCCTGACTGCTATCTAAAGGTGATTATTAATCATACAGGTTTGACTGCTTTGGCAGAATCTGGCTTCAGCTTAAAGTTTCCAACACTGACACGACTATCGGGCACCTCAGCTATTTACACACATCACAAAAAGCATCCTGCTGGCAGCCGCGTGCTTTACAGTTATGGAACGGCAAAATTTACAAAAAATGCTCATATGCTGACTGAATCTCTAAAATTCTGTTTGATCACAAGCAAAATGTGTTTAATCTCTACAAAGACTTCATAAATAGCTAAATCTGTGTGTGCCTAAGTTAAATATCCCAACACTTATTTCTCTCCAGTAAACAAATACATCCAAAAGGTCACTAAAAGCTTAAAGAAGACACGTTTGCAGCCGTCCTGCGATGCGGCGAAAGCGTTCACCTGCGGACAGATGAAAGCCGTCACTGTTCGCAGTCACACAGAGGTCAGAGCGCTAATGTTCAGTTGATAAAGACGTATTCAAAATGCAGTTTGAACAAGATCGGAGAGCCTTTGTGGCCTGAAAATAAAAACTAGTTTGACTTTTAGTGTCCAGAAGCTTTTATGCTGTTTAGTTTGGACTCGGCCGCAGGCGCAGGCTTTTCAGGCCTTTATCCACAGCGAAGCCTCACCTCCGCTCAGTCGGAGCAGTTTGGATAAGAGAGACACACAGCGATCCATTTTTTAAATGGCACCTCCTGCCCCCGAACAGCAGAGAAGAAGCACTATCTGATATGTTGCGGTCTACATTCGGTCTGTGGAGCTGGCCGTCTCTCTTCAGAGGATGCAGAAAAGTATGACGAGGACAGGAGTAGTTACATAATAGGCCTAAACACAGACAGGTTGTTTGGGAGGTCAAACAGTCGTCTCCTGGTCCTCTCTCTGGATCATCTGGTAATGCTGTCGGCTCTTCAGATATTCAGCCAGCTCCTGGTCGTCGGCCTTGGCGGCGCGCTGTCTGGGAGTCTCGCCCTGAAAGAGACAAGCAGAGCTGAAAGAATGCAGATGGGCTGGTTAAACCTGCAGTCACTGCCAGTTTGGAAAACATGTTAGAAATGTTGAACCTGAGGCCAGTGTTCTTTCACTTTTAGCTCCGTTTTGGGTCACTACCAAGCAGTAACCTCCGGGGCCCAAAAACAAAGGTGCCACTGAGGTACCAAAACCCAGAGGTCCTCTAGTGCTCAACTGAGCCTGCCTCTAAAAACGAGTCGCTCCCCAGAAACTGCTCAAAGAGGTCCAGTTCAGGGACTCCAGCTAGCTGAGGTGAAGCCCAGCAGACAGCTAGCAGCTACAGCCGCCTGTGACCACCCGTCAGACAAAGTGGCCACGCCCCTAATAACGTGTGTGTTAACATCCTCCCCTGTACAGCTGTTATGAAGGAGGAACTTAGCCACAGAGACCGAAGCCGTTTCTGTAAACAAGTTTATTTCTGCTGGAAAGTTTTAACATGGGAGTCTATGGTGGCTGACTCACTGTGGCGCCTCTGCTGGACGGCAGAGGAACTGCAGCTGTGGTGCTTTAGCGTTATCAGTGCGATAAAGCGTGTCGTGAACATCAGTGTCAGTGTTTGCGTTCGTAATAAAGGACCAACAGTGTGGATCTGAGATGATGTGAAGCTGTGCTGCAGAGAGATGACTGTGAGAAATGAAGAGAGCGAAGCCTGCTCGGTGAATCTCGGCGTCGCTCCAACATTGGACACTAAATAACACATGAACTCTTTTCCTCTTCTGGAGAGGAGAAGAAAAAAGAAACTCAGATTATGGGCTGCTTCCTGTTACCACTGGCTTCACCATGGTGACGATGAGCCGCGGCCTTTTGTATGCACCGGAGCGAGGCCGGGGGATCCCGCGGCGCTTCGTTTCTCAGTGACACACAACATTAATCACTTTATAGAAGTGGGTCAAATACTGCTGGAGATCCATTTAAAGTGCGGGGGCTCGGCTCCGGCTGGTGGCCGTCGCCGCGCCTGAGAACGACACATAAAACGGCTTCGAGCAGCTCATAAAATGTTTCGCTGAAGCTCGACTGATCACAAACATTCTGTGTGTCTACGAGCACTAAATTACAGCCAGAGAGCGACTAAGAGAAACTACATGGATACACGAAGCTGCAAAATGAGCATAAAAAGATGCACTTCAAATCTTTTTACTGGTATATTTGTTCCCATCATGATCACACAAGTGTGCGCCTGCCTTTATTAGGTGAAGTTCGGTATTTGGAGCCCTCTGAGCTCTGGCACAAGCTGTGATGACCAGCTATTCTCCCCTTTCCAGGAACTGATGTTCACTTTGGACACTGGGCCTCATTCACAAGCAGAGCAGAAATCTGCACTTTAAACCACACACACACACACACACACACACACACACACTCACTCACTCGAGATTCACCCATTTTTTTCTTACCCTGCACTACAAACAGACCATGCAAACGCACAAATGATGAAAGTCAGGCTGGCTTACACACACAGTTCCAAAGCTCAATGCACCAGCACTGCAAACACAACATGTCAGAGAATCACATCAACAGGCGGCCATATTAAAGCACGCTTTAATTCAGCTAAAAGTGTGGCAGGTAATTAAACTGGTGCTCGTGGTTGAAGCTGATGTTCACTCAGCCCTGCAGGAGGCGCTGTGCTGACTGGCAGCCTGTTGCAGCTGCTCGCGTAGTTTATTTTCTTATTTTTGTACCTGGCAAAGTTGATTTTCTTGCTTGCTGTGATTTATGCAAAGGTTTCTAGCTACTTCTTGTTTTGTAAGGCTTTCTTTGCACTGCACTCTTTTCAATGGAGACTCTTCACCAGCTCGACTGCCCACAGTGAGACCTGTAACCCCAGAAGATTACAGAGCTCACATTCCCCATGATGATCGCTGACATTTGTTTCTGGAAATATATGAAGTGAGAAACTGGTTGTGGAGCAGCTGCATCTTCATTTTAGGTCACACGATGGACTCCTCAGATCCTAGAAATGACCTTCACGCTTCAGCTGACTGAAGGAGCAGAGCACTGCTAATACACACCAAACCTGGTTTTGCTAGAGCAGGTGAGGAGGCAGGAAGTCAGACACTGGAATAGCATAAGGCTTTACATTTTCAAAATAAAATACTAAACGCTCTCAGTGGAAGGATGGACCTGAGGTCAGCACTGCTTTACCTGGAGATCTGTCTTCATGAGCGACGCCCCGGCTTCCACCAGGTAGTTACAGATGCTCCTCTGACAGGAAGTGGCAGCTTTATGGAGCGCCGTCTCCCCTCTGAAATGCACAGTAACAAAATGAAGCCGTCGAGCTCGTGCGGCAGGAGAGGAATCAAGGTGAAACAGAACGAGAGGAGCTGACTCACGTCTCTTTCTCTGTGATATCCAGGTGAGACACGGGCACTGAAAGCAATGAGACAACCAGAGTGAGTCTAAAGCATTTACATTAAGATTAGAGTACTTTAACGTGGCGGCCCTGAGCTGCAGTGCACAACAACACAACACGACAGTACGTCACTACAGAAAAGGAAGGAGCAGCAGCTCGCTTGTGATTGGTCAGAATCCGAGTGGATCGTTTCCTGTTTCTAACATTCATACGATCTGATTCTCGATGCGCTTTCATCACATCGTGACATGAAAATGACGCCTGACAGGAGCGGGACTGAGACCAAGCGACAGAATAAGCTCCTGATTGGCTCGGATCTGTCCAATCACAAGCCTGAACTGCTGAACCTGTAAAGTGAGGCACCTGCAGGCCTCCGTACGCTCAGCAGGAAGTCCCAGCTCAGACCTTTGTTTTTATGAAATGTGGCGCAGACCTCACAAATTATAGGCCTGCTTTTTAAATTCAGATAATCTTGAAGATTTTATTGGTAATCGTTTATTAATGAGTTTAATGATTACTGTAATTTTTTTAAATTTTTTTTATTGTTGTTGTGTTGCTTCCTGCTTTAAAAAGAAAAGTTTAGTTGTGTAAAACACCAACACTTAGTTCAGGTTTCCACGTCAGGCCTCCGGCTCTGCCCGGCAGACTGAGGTGAAATGTTGTGCAGCTCCAGAGGAGAAAGTTCAGACTAATCAATCACCTCTAACGTGATTAAGAGGCCTCGGAGCGGTTTCATGTGGAGCCTGTATGTTCACCTGCTGCTGGGAAGTTGAGCACAGAATGAGGAGGAGGAGGAAAATAAACCCAGCTCATGGTTCACATCAGGCTGAGGAAGGGCATTACAGCCCGAATAATCTAGATGGCAGAAGATTAAAGTGTGACAGTAAAGGTTTGATTTTTGTTTCTCAGATGGAAGAAACACGACTGAGCTCAGAGATGAGGAGTCACTGAAATGCTTCTCTAAGGCCACTTTGGACTGGTTTTAGCTGATGAAAGAAACAGGCTCCATGCTGCTGCAAACACCCTGAAATCAGAGTTTCTCTCTGAACTGGGTGGAAGCAGCTTTAGTGGAGATGAGGACGGAGTGAAGGGACCGCTCACTCTTAGCTGCTATCCAAGGCTGAGGACGGCGTTTCTCTGCAGCCTGAAGAGAATCGACTCAGGACAACCCGAGGATAAAAAACTTGGACACTGGAAGTGCTCGGTGTGAGAGCGGAACGGGTCGGGACATTTCTCCACCACAGGGGCAAACTCAGGGTGACTCAGCTGCACGAGTTACCCTCAGTTGGAAAGTGAAAATAAAACCTCACTGCTGGTTGCCTAGAGATTGCATGTTTGAATGAATTTTGCCCTGAGGTTAGGGTGTTGCACTCACAGTGAATCACTGTATTACTCCAAACAGGCTGTGTGTAATTGCCAACATTCAGTCATAAAGCGACAGCAGACTGACTCCATCTTATCATCCTATCACCATCTTGATGAAGATGGCAGCTGACTGTGAGTGGTTGCAGACCTGATTGCTGTTGTCAAAGCAACATTTCAAAGGCAATGGGATTGCAAGTTCGTTGCACGTAGCCGTGCCGTGGTCTCCAGACGCCGTCTCCCCAGTGTGACTGTAGCTTTAGGCTTCCTGGATGAGGAGAGACAGTCTTACTGTCCTGCACAGTGAACCTGCTGACTGGCCGCTGCCCTGATGTGACTCGCCGTCGCCCCGTGGTGCTATAAACGAGTTCTTCAGGATGATCTGTTTTCCGTATTTTTATCTGTTTTTAATGCAAACTGCTTCAGGACTTGCTCACCGTTGTCGATGAGGTACTTGACGATGTCTTTGCAGCCAGCCTCCACGGCGTGATGCAGCAGCGTGCAGCCGTCTTTGTCCTGCAGCAGGAGGTCTGCCCCCTGCTGGTGGAGTTCTCTGAGCTGCACAACAAAAGTCACAACATAACCAAACACATCAGAGGTGGAAGAACTTTTACTTTTTAAATCTTTGATTTACAGGTTACATGTGAGTGATGTAAGACATGTAAATAATCAGAAAATGTAAAATTCCCCATTCTGTGTGTTTACATGTTGAATCTCTCAAATAACAAAATACATCTTCATCTTTCTCCTCATCGTGCAAATCAGATGAACTCAAACTAGAACCTGCAGCTGTCAGAGAAACGTGGTAACATAAAGTTAAAGTTCTCCACCCGTCGTTTCCTGAAATAAGCAATACGATACTTTTCACGATTAATACTTCCACACTCACCCTGTCCAGGTTTTCATTCTTGATGCAGCCGATCAGTTCTGCATCTGCAGCAGGAGAAACAGAAAGAGGTTCAGCTCCCTCTGCTGGACAACTCTGTAACTGACACTGACCGCACAAGGAGGAGGAGGAGGACGGTTTTTACCTTTTTCAGGGTTGCGTGAGGTAGCAGCTGGAGGTCTGTGCGTGAGAGAAGACAGAGAGGAGATCATCAAATTATCATCTGATACAGCAGCTTAAATCTGTAAGAGGTGGACTGGGTGATGAGGATCTTCAGGAATTCTCTCAGGTCGTGTTCCTGAGAAATCTCCACACGCTCAGGTTTTGGTTTGAACTGCTGTCAGATTTGTGGTAAATGTTTCTCTGTCAGTTGAGGAAATCTGACGAGCAACACTTTGCAGTTCTGAAGGCAGCCCCGTCTCATCCACACTGAGACCTCCTGAGGGATCTGCCTGCAGGTGGAAGTGAAGCATACCTGCCAACACTCCCATTTTACCCAGCTCGCTCCCACATTTCATGACCATCTCCCGGCATGCTCCAGTTTCACTGTTTTTCCGAGGAAACTCAAAAACTTTGTCTTAAAACTTTATTATGCATTACTGTCTCTCCACACACACACACACACACACACACACACACACACACACACACACACACACACACACACACACACACACACACACACACACACCAGTCTCATACAAAAAGCTACTTCCTGCTGCTTCCTTGTTCACGCGTTTTCGCCACAGCGGGTCGCTCCGCACGCCGGATTTGGCAGATTTTGTGTTTCCCCCTGGGATCAAACTGGGGATCTTTCACCTGTTAGGTGAATGCATAAAACACTACACCACCTGTCTCACACAGTTTCAGCTAATCTGTCAAAACACAATCTGTCAGTTATTTGCTGAAAATAGATGCAACCTCCTTGTGACCAGTAAAAATAAAATAAAATCCGTGGTTGCCGTTGACTGCATTAAAATTTTTCACATTCAGTGACTGACTGCAAGTAGTTCTGGTAACCAACAAGTTGCTCAGAGGTTTTCTGACTGGACAGACTGGAAAAGGATCACAAATAAAACAAATAAACGCAGACAGATTGCCAACATGTTGCCATCATTCTGAGTCAATCCGCACCGATGAGTGCAACTTGTCTGCAACACGTCTCTTTGCAACCGGGGACTCAACTCAGCACCAGTTGAACTGCCATCTTGCAGCAACTACGTCACTATTTGTGGAGGAATTTCTGTGTCTGTAGACAGCAAAAGATTTGATGTTAATCACCGTATTATCACAAACAGATTGAATGTAATCACCAGTGTGAGAACTTTACCACCAGGGGGCAGTGTTAAAAATAACTAATTTGGTGATGTGGGCTGAACCTGAGAGTTTAAAACAATAAAAATATGTTATTACTCTCAGGCTGCAAAGGCTTCCTGGATGGCTGCATGCAAGTGCACCTCTGCAGCCTCTACATTCCCACAATCCCTCCAAGAGCTCCACAAACAGCCGCCAAAGCAGGAAGTCCAAGCAAGCTCAGTCCATTGAATTATATTAAAGATGGACATCGTTTCTGGCGGAGTTCTTAACTCTGCATTCTGTTAAAGGTCCAGCAGGGGTGACTCTGTGGGGTGCAGAAGGACCCTGACTAACATCACTCATTTTGTGACTTACTAGCATCAGAAAGGAGGATGCTCTGAGGTATTCTAAACCTCTCTCAGTCAGAGCAACCTCTCACCGTCACGTCCAGTATGAAGCTCAAAGCTTTGCAGCAGGACTTCACAGACCCGCAGCGATCATGATGGTGTTCATCTTTTAAATATGACCTGTGGTCACATGTGCGACTCGTAGGGGAAAAAAAGACAAAAAACAAAACAACAAAAGGTTTTTGGATATTCTGAGAAAAACCAGAAGCTTAAATGTTGGCAGGTATGCTCTGAAACCACCTTCAGCTTACAGGCTGGTCTGCTGCCTCTGAACGCAGTCCAGCAGATGTGTGTTTGTGTGTGTTTGTGTGTGTGTGTGTGTGTGTGTGTGTGTGTGTGTGAGAATGATGAAGAGCTTCAGAGAGACAGCAGACAGGAAACAGAATGGAGTCGTACCTAATGATGGGTCTGAAATCAGCCGCGGCCGTGTTGGAGCGATGCACATTGATAATCTTTGCTCCTCGCCTTCAATCACAGACAACAGACAGGTGACAGGTGAGCCAGGGGCACTCTGACAGCTGTGCGCCAGCACGTGGAAAACAGATTGGACCGGCGTCTGGACATCGACACCAGGCCGCGTCCAGATGCCGGTCACGTGGTACAGCTGGACAGGTGTCGTGTTTAATACAAGAAATTTGTACGTCTTAACGAAGCACCGACCTCCATCGAAGGTTTGATGACTGACAGACATCTGTCTGCTCTGCAAACATTAAAAATGTCTACAAATAGCAATTTAATGCTGGGAAAAGTTTTAGGTGGAGGTGGGGGCATAACTACCATAAACTACGGCCGTGGATGGCACCAACCAACCACATCCAAGCCTTTACGCTCCAAACGATGTACAAATTTGATGTATTAATGTCACTAGAGACTTGATAAAAGATGGATGTAGATCTGACTGAGAAACTGAGGGATGCTGCAGGTTTATCCATCACAGGAAGCCCCGCCCTAAATCCTCATCTGCATCCTGCTCCTTTCTGACTCCCAAAATGAACTTCATGTTTTATTCAGTCACACCTGAAGGCAGTGACTGAGACCAGAAATTCATCAGGACAGTTTCCTGAGCAGGAGCCTCATTTTCTCATAGGCTGCATTACAATCAGGCCAGAGGTGTTGCCCCCTGCTGGACATCAGGAAGACTGCAGGCTACATCCATATTTTATATGAAGTCTGATTAATGCAGACACGTGGGCTCCATACTGCTGTGAAAAAAGCAGATGACACACTGATAACAGGACAAGGCAGGGATTAATGAAGTTCTTCTGAATTTATAATTAGAGCTCATTAGTTCACTGACAG
The DNA here is from genome assembly GCA_024447675.2 of Pterophyllum scalare. NCBI lineage: Eukaryota > Metazoa > Chordata > Actinopteri > Cichliformes > Cichlidae > Pterophyllum > Pterophyllum scalare. The sequence goes on along the minus strand of JAMQGT020012461.1, from coordinate 107,948 downwards.
GAAATAAACTGCATGACTGTTTTCATAAATATCAAATATTTCCTGGTTCCTGCTTTAGAATGGAGACATTTGAATCATTGTTGAGCTTTGGGGGTCTGACTTTGTCGTACACTTCTCACTGCAAACAGCGGCCGACTGCAGCAACCTGCCGGCAACCAGAGCAGTCGCATGATTTGCAGCGCAGCTCCATCTTGTGACCTCCAGCAACCAGTCACCAACTGGTTGTGGAATACCCCTGCTTCCCTAACGAGGTCTCCAGGTGGTTGCTGACCAATCCTGAGGCCTGTGTGACTGAGGACTTCAAAGTTTAAAGTAATGTTCTTGAGTTATTTCAGTAAAATTAGACCTCTAATGGAGGATTTTTCCAAACAGGCCTGTGTGTGTGTGTCTACCTGCAGAGGGTGGTCTTAGAGGAGCTCTGAGACAAAGCATCGGCCACTGAGCTGTCACTGGAAATCCTCTTCCTCTGGTCTCTGGGCCTGAAACACAGACAGAGTGCTGTTTTTATTCCCGTTCCCTGCAATTGATTTCTGACTCGAGCGGGTGGCGGTCATCCTGACGGGGAACAGAGGGATGAGCAGCTCCATGGAAACAGCACTTCAAACAGCAGCGGGAGCTTGTTTCATCTCTGATGGCTGCAGATAATGACTCCTCTACCTCCAATCACAGCAGCTTTATTCACATTCACTCAGCCTTTGAGATGTTTATCGTGACCAAGCATCAACTTCAGGGCTAAAGCCAACACCTGCAGTTCCTCTGCAGTCCAGCAGAGGCACCACAGTGAGTCAGTCCCCATAGATGCCCATGTTAAAACTTTCCAGCAGAAATAAACATGTTTACAGCCTGATACAGAAACTGCTTTAGTCTCTGTGAATAATTTCCATCTTCGCAACAGCTGTATGGGGGGAACTGGTCGAGCGGTACTGCTGCCTCTCACCTGGCCACAGCTGAGGAGGTGGGGGAGGATGGCGAGCAAGGGAAGGCAAACTGCTGGTCCTGGTGCTCTTCGGAGTCTACCAGGTCAGGCATGCTGGGGGAGGTGCCCACCGTCTCCTTCGAGACCAGCTCCGGGTCTAGGATGTAGAGCTCCTCCTGAGAGATCTCCGTCACGTAGTTCAGGTGCTCCTAAAAAAAAAATGAAGACACATCAGGACACATCTGGCTGCAGGTTCTTCATCAACAAACTAACAACAGTTTCAGAGAATGAAGCTGTTTCCATGATAAAACAGACAAAGCTTCACGAATCAGGAGGTAGAGCGGATCGCCTACTAATCAGAAGGCACGATCCTCAACTCCAACCGGCATGCCAAATTATCTTTGAGCAAGATACTGAACCCCGAGTGTCCCTGAGGCATCCATCAGTGCGTGAGTGTGTGTGAACGTCAGGTTAGAAAGTGCTTGGGTACAGACGGAAAAGCACTTGTATGAATGTGTGTGGGTGAAGGAGGCATGCAGTAAGAAAGCAAAGCATAGAGATACCCGCCCATTTACCCAATCCTTCTAACAGGTTTATTAAAGGAAAAAAGTAACTATACCTCAGTACAGTAAACAAATCAAATCATTGTCAAAACAGATCATAGTTGGGACTTTTTCTTTTACGCAGCCCTGCAGCGCACTAATCTGCGTTCCCGGTTTCATACCTGAGCCCGGTCGATCCTGTAGAAACGATCCGCTGTCGTACCTGGAAGACAAAGACAGCAGGTTAGGGCAGGTCAGGGTCTTTGTACATATATATACACTTCAGTATACTCCAGACTTATATTTACTGTCACAGCCACTGCACTCACAAGATTATATGTGTATATAGCCAAATTATCTCCTTAGTTTTTATATTTTTATACCTTTAGTGTATTTTATTTTGTTTTGGTTTATATTCATTTAAATGAAACGGTTGCAGCCGTAACAACAGAAATTTCCCTCTGGGATCAATAAAGTATTTCTGATTCTGATTTGTGCGAACGGAGGTGTGTCGGTTTGGACTTACAGTCGAGGAAGCACCACTTCATGGAGAGCTTCTGTGAGGACAGACACTCCCCTTTCATCGCCTCACAGTCCTGGAAGAGCAGAACGAGAAGACGCATGAAAAGCTTTCATAAACCACCACCTGCACATATCAGGCATCACAAGAGGAGAAAAGAGTTTCAGCCTCAGAGTGTCAGTTTCTAACTTCATGGGAGGAGCTGAAAAACTGTTCAAGTCCAAAGTTAGTCTTAAGAAAGACAAACAACAGAAGGTCGTGTCTTCAGCTCTTCTTTTAAATGTCATGTCCAATAAAAGCCCCAGCAGCATATAACCTGCCTCCATCACCTCATCAGAGTCTTTCACAGGCTGTCAAACAGTCCTGCAGCCTCTGGCTTTGGAGTTCAGCCCGAGTATTCTGAATACGGCAGCAATCTTTGGTTTGCGAGCACCTCCTCAGCAGATGGTGCACTCACGCTTTAACGTCCCCGTGAAGCAGCCTCTGGAGGACGGGGAGCTTCTGCAACCATTTGTGCTGACAGCTTTTTATCCCTTTTCTTGGGGTTTACAACAAACAAGAGTCATCTACTTCTTCAGAAGCTGTTATCCTCATCACCATCTAAGAGCTGCTGTGTGGCTCAGTCATGCGAGACTCAAAGTAAGATGGTGACCTCGTTGCAAGCAGGAAAAATCTGTGATTGCATTCAGTTTATTTGTTTTTGGCAAGAAGCGGTTAAGCATGCAACACCCTCAACCTTTGGGCAACCACCTTCAATCGTAATGTGATTGCACAGGTTGCCTAGTGAGCGGCAACCTGGCTCCAAACAGTCCAACTCTCAGACAGATGGCAAATAATTACTGTCTAATTCATAAACACAGAGAGATTGACAACACGTTGCAATTGGTCTTAGTCAGTCTGTGCTGATGAGCAACTCATCTGCAACGCATCACTTTGCCACAGTGATGACTCAGCTGGTTACATTCTAATATGAAAGCAATGATGTTGATCACCTGTGTCATTTTGCAGTTAAATTGCCATCCTGCAGCAACGCCGTCACCACATCAGTGAACTAAATACAGTGGGTACAGAAAGTTTTCAGACCCCTTTACATTTTTCACTCTTTGTTTCATTGCAGCCATTTGCTAAAATCAAAAAAGTTCATTTTATTTCTCATTAATGTACACTCAGCACCCTATCATGACAGAAAAAAACAGAAATGTAGACATTTTTGCAAATTTATTAAAAAAGAAAAACTGAAATGTCACATGGTCATAAGTATTCAGAGCCTTTGCTGTGACACTCATATTTAACTCACATGCTGTCCATTTCTTCTGATCCTCCTTGAGATGGTTATACACACCTGTCTATATAAGAGCTCACAGCTCACAGTGCTGTCAGAGCAAATGAGAATCATGAGGTGGAAGGAACTGCCCAAGGAGCTCAGAGACAGGATTGTGGAAAGGCACAGATCTGACCAAGGTTACAGAAGAATTTCTGCAGCACTCAAGGTTCCTAAGAGCACAGTGGCCTCCATAATCCTTAAATGGAAGAAGTTTGGGACCACCAGAACTCTTCCTAGACCTGGCCGTCCAGCCAAACTGAGCAATGGTGGGAGAAGAGCCTTGGTGAGAGAGGTAAAGAAGAACCCAAAGATCACTGTGGCTGAGCTCCAGAGATGCAGTAGGGAGATGGGAGAAGGTTCCACAAAGTCAACTATCACTGCAGCCCTCCACCAGTCGGGGCTTTATGGCAGAGCGGCCCGACGGAAGCCTCTCCTCAGTGCAAGACATATGAAAGAAACACATGAAGGACTCCCAGACTATGAGACATAAGATTCTCTGGTCTGATGAGACCAAGATTGAACTTTTTGGTGTTAATTCTAAGTGGTATGTGTGGAGAAAACCAGGCACTGCTCATCACCTGCCCAATACAATCCCAACAGTGAAACATGGTGGTGGCAGCATCATGCTGTGGGGGTGTTTTTCAGCTGCAGGGACAGGACGACTGGTTGCAATTGAAGGAAAGATGAATGCGGCCAAGTACAGAGATATCCTGGAAGAAAACCTCTTCCAGAGTGCTCAGGACCTCAGACTGGGCGAAGGTTCACCTTCCAACAAGACAATGACCCTCAGCACACAGCTAAAATAACAAAGGAGTGGCTTCAGAACAACTCTGTGACCATTGTTGACTGGCCCAGCCAGAGCCCTGACCTAAACCCAACTGAGCATCTCTGGAGAGACCTGAAAATGGCTGTCCACCAACGTTCACCATCCAACCTGAGGGAGCTGGAGAGGATCTGAAGGAAGAATGGCAGAGGATCCCCAAATCCAGGTGTGGAAAACTTGTTGCATCATTCCCAAGAAGACTCATGGCTGTACGAGCTCAAAAGGTGCTTCTACTCAATACTGAGCAAAGGGTCTGAATACTTATGACCATGTGATATTTCACTTTTTCTTTTTTAATACATTTGCAAAAATTTCTACATTTTTGGGTTTTTTCTATAAGGATGGAGTGCTGAGTGTACATTAATGAGAAATAAAAAGAAATCTCATGATTTTAGCAAATGGCTGCAATGAAACAAAGACTGAAATTTTTAAAGGGGTCTGAATACTTTCAGTACCCACTGTATCTGTGAGCAGGGAAACTGCTCCAGTGTTTGTTCTCTTCTAATTGTTGCTGTTACATTTCTATCATGATTGCTTGTGCATGCATCACATCAAAGCATGTTTTCATGTCTCTTTGCATCCCTCTATAAAGCACTCGTGTTTGAATAATGCTGTAAAAATATTTTGACTTAACTTTCTTTTAAATATTAAATCAGTAGATTAATGAATACTCCTCATAACCATACGCTGTAGCCTGTGCTCTACCTGCTCCAGGTTGTCCTGCAGACGGTCGATGAGCAGGCGGCAGGTCTCTAGATCACTGTCTCCGGGGACGGTGATGACTCCCAGCGGCGTAGCTGCAGGTAGATACGAAACAAAGATCAAAGCAATGAATGTATGAGGAAACTTGCTAGAATAAGTTACAAATATTCTTTAAGGGCATAAATATTCTTGGCTTTAAATAAAACAAACAATGGTTCATGCTTCAGGTGTCAACACGCTTTTCCATTGAGGCACTTCAAAGGCCAGTAATAAATGGTTCAAGGGTGGCACCAGTCCTTTGCTGGCAGCACACCGGTGCAGTGGTTACAGGAAGAAGGTTCCTGGTCCGATCCTCAGTTGGAGCCTTTCTGTGTGGAGTTTGCATGTTTGCTTTGTGCCTGTGTGGGTTCTCCGTCTTCTTCCCACAGGCCAGACACATGTATGTTAGATTAACTGGCAATTCTAAAGCTGCCCGTGGATGTAAGATAGATAAAGTGCACAGAATAAAGTCCTGTGCTTGACATATGGTTAAAATTATATGCCCATAAACACACAGTAAAGAACGTTATTTGACAGCCTTTGTGTAGAAAACCAGTCCTTCAGACTTACAGGCCTCCTTCAGCTGGTCCTTGTCGTAATGCAGAGCCTCATACGCCGCCATGCTGATCCGGTTCACCCTGATCTGCAACTTCTCAGGAACGGGCTGCTGACTGCACACAAACACACTCTCATTTAAACACGAACATGAAAAATGCAGATAGCATTTCAAGGACAAAACCTGAACATTACTCATCTGATTTATTCAGGTGATAAAAGTGCTTGCAAGAAAAAAAAAAACACTGAAGGGATATAAAACTGTGTCATCTGCAAAGAAGAGTATACGGAAATGTGATGTTAGTTATCTACAGCATAAATAGAAGTGAACCAAGATTAGAGCCCTGTGGCACTCAACTGCCTATACTTCCAGAGCAACAGGCTGCTGGAGTACTTCCTGTTCAGAAAAAGAAATGTGTTGCCTGCATACAAAACTAAAGGACCAAGAAAGGTAAGGACCTGTGACACCCCAGCAAGGTGGATAGAGGTATTGACACTAATTGCTTAAGTTCTGACAGAAACTGGTGACTGGCCAGTGAAAGGGTTGGACATTTTCAAGAGGGCAACCAGAGTGACGAAAGCTACCAAAAAAAAAATGGGTGGACCAGACGTACTCATTGAGATGGGGCATGGAAATCCTCCTCTTGGCCTTCTGGACCATGTTGGCTTGGTTCCGCAAGCTGATGTGGATGACTGATGGTGCCAGCTTGCAGGGCTCGCCATCCACCTGCATGGGGATGGACTTGTAGGTGGTGAGGGTCACCTCTTTACACTGATGGAGACGTTCGCCGTGACCACCCACCTGCAGCGTGGCCTGCAGACAAACGAGCAAACACAACATCATCTGTAGTTACTTACAGGGACGCTTTGGAGCTGCATGATTTCAGAAGGTTTAACATCACACACAGCTCATAGATACATAATTTAATAAGTTTCATGCCCAAACTGTCGAAGATAGAACATCGGTAAAAACCAGGAGACTGGACCGTCATATATTTCTATGATTTCTATGATGTGGCATAATGTGGTCTAATCTGGTGTAATACATTCTCTGATGTGGTCTGATGTGGGGGTTTTATGTAGGTCTGTGGTCTGGCTGAGTGCAGCTGTAAGCTCACCAGAGATGTCATGGTGAAGCCGATGACCTCGATGCAGCCGTCATCGTGACGCTGAGGCTCAAAGTCCTGATGCTCACTGGGGTTCCCCCATGGCGTGGTGCCGGCACAGTACCTGCAGCAGGTAGACAAGCCAAGCAAACTGTAACACACACACACACACACTGGCAGTCCATTTCCATTTAATACACACTGCTACTACTACCCACTGGATTCCACAGGGAGCTGATATATAAACCTTTGAGTAAGTATGTATGCTTCTAGTGAAGCATCTTTATATAGTTGTACCTTTACCAGAGTAAAAACACACCTGGGGATATTGAGGAAGAGCAGACACTGTAGCTTCAGGTCCTGGACTTTGGCTGTCAGGTCTGTCCCGTCACACTGAGAAGGAAAGAAAAGCCAAGGAGGATCAGGGATTTATGAAGGACTGCACATCTCTGAGTGTTTTACACTACAGCGATGCGCTGCAGAAGGCTGAAACTCTCCCACCCAAACATGGTCACTTCTGGCTCCAAAAAACCAACGCAGCCAAAATGCTAATATGGCAAAGTGCTGTTATAGTAAAGTCGGTGAGTTTGATGGGTGTAGCTTGAACAGCATTCACCGATGGTGTGAATTTGAACATCCAGGTGAACATTGTTCTGGCCTTATGGCCAACATTAACAGACGGCACCGACGCCACGGCTGTGACAACAGTTCGACTTTTTCTTCAAAACAGTCGAGCTGAAAATGTAAATAGATAATTTAAAAAAACAACTTTTACTTGAAGATTTTGAAATGTCACTGCTGGGTCATGCTCTTGGTTTTTGTGTGCAGCATTTGTGTTGCATCAGATTTGTCACTGATGTTATCGGGCTGATGTGGAGGTTGGGGCAGCTCCCTTTGTGCTCACAGCTCTGGAGCTCTTACTGGCTGAATGCAGCGAGGCTCTTTTTAGTGGAAGTGGAATGATTGTACCACATATTTATGAAAGGCTCACTCACTTCTAATAATGCTCAGTCATAATTATGCATAAAAAGGAAGCTGTTGGTGACAGCCTCTTCCTCATTCTGCAGAACACTTTTCGGTCTCTATCTCGACTCACCACCACTTTGATGTGCTTGGCGAGGTCTTTGGAGCTCCCGCTCAGGAAGTCTGAGAAGGCTGTCTGAAACACGCACACACACACACACACACACACACACACACACACACACACACACACATTACAAACATGTTTGTGTGTGAATGAACCCACAGAGCAGACAGATGAGGACACTCACCCCTGCGTAGAACATCTTATTCCTGAAGCGGCTGTTAAACTTCTCTGGATTTGCCTCTGAAAAGACAGAAAACAGCAGGTGAGCACAGAAAAATAACCCACAGCCTGAATCTGAGCAGTAAAGACAGACGCACACACGCTGAAGTCCATTCAAGCCGCACATTTGATTTCATTTTATGGGATTTTAATTAGATCGGACGCATGTTTATTGATCATATGACTGTTGCCAGATGTTTTATGGTATTGGAAGAAGATTAAAAGGTGCAGGAAAAAAATGCAAATTTTTGAGTTCACCACTGTCCATCAAACAACCGATGCTTGGGAAAACATTAGGACCAAAATATGGTATAAAGCACCTGAGTTCAGACACCAAGGGGTGGGTTTGGAAAAGTAATAAAAGGTCTTTATTTTACCATTTTTCTTCAGGGTGTAGAGACACAAAGATACCAACAGAACAATCACATCTTCTCTCATCACAGGTGTGCAGCACTGATTACTTGCATCACTTTTTTAGCCTGCAGGAGCTTTGCCCTTAAAGGGCCTCGCCCAGAGGGTACGGAGCCCTCTGATAGGCTGATGACTTCCTGTGTGAAGTTGAAAATCTCTACAACAGTAAAACGACATACACTGAAGTGTCAGCAGTCTTAAACACACAGCACTGTTAGTGATCCTAACACTGGCCAAGCTGCTGACTGCTTAAAGGTAATGGGTGGCTTTAAGGCTTCGCTGGAGGAGTTTGATTTTATTCCCACCGTCCTGAATCACTCCCATGATGTGCTTCCATGACGTGTCTGTCTCGAGAATTATTCAAGTTGCCAATATGAATGGCATACCTGCGGGATGTTCCACCTGTCTCATTATTTTATTATGGTTTTCAGTTTCCTGTATCTCCACTGTCCTTGGTTAGAAAGCTGTTTTTGGGCAGCCTATCAGAGCTTCTTAAAAAGTCTCACCACTGTCCCTACAGGCTAAAGAAGGTAATACATCTACGCACAGGTGTGTAGATGAGTGAAGCTTTCCAAACGTGCCTCGAGTGCGTGAACTTGGAAGTTTTACAACATATTTTTGTTGTAATCTTTCCATTTGTTGTATATTTGATGATCTTTTCATTTGTGTCTCATGAGGAGACAAAAATTTTGAGCTTCAGTTTGTTCGTAAGGTTCATCTACGAGCCAAATAAGAACACGGGTCCCCTGAGGAGGAGAAAGGTCACATTCAAACATGCAGGTCGCTGTTGTGTAGTAGCGAACTTTATTCCAAACCACAGTCTTTTTCTCTACCTCAACATGAGTTTAAATCAAAGCACAAAAACCCACACATGACACAAACACTCCTGTGACCTCTTGCCTGCTAACATGGACTTTTTAGCTCTTTAAAAACGGGCCACTGTCCTGTCCAGCCTGGACACCGTGTGCATAACGGGGGTTTTAAGGTCCAAAGCTCTAATAAGCACAAAGACTGAAACAGGACAGACTCACAGTGACAATGACCAGTGCTCGGAAAGCTATCAGCCAATCAGAGACCTGCAGGCGGGATCTTAACTGCAGCATCTCTGCTCCCACAGCTGGTTGGTGAAATGCTGTCTGTGGACAGATAAGCACTAATGCGCATGAGAACAGCCGGTTTGACTTCCTCATTTGTAGCTGTGAGTTGTGTGATTGGCTGCATGTCTTTGTGGTCATCTCGTCAACCATCTCAGCTGTCTCAGGAAAATGCTAACAGCCTCAAACATCTCAGTTTCCGCCATGTTTTGTGTCTCCCTGCAGAGTCTCACTTGTCGAGCCAGCTCATACAGAAACTCGTCTCTACCTCCTGAACAGCAGACGTGCTCAGTGATCTCTCCGTGGTGCTGATAACGTGGATGTCTGTAACTCCTCAGCAGTTAAAGCCATAAGTTTGCTCAGACCTTTGAATTCAAGCGGAGAGTCTCTCATCTGAACTGTTACTTTAATGTGTTTTGGTAAAAAACTGAAATATTAGAATTGTTTCTAAAAATATCCAGGCCTGACTGTGTTTCGTAAAAGCAGCCCATGAAGAAGAGGCTGCAGGGTAATCGAGCACAGACCCACCCTGTGCAGGTGTGTCTGTGAGCTTCATGGAGGAGAAAGGAAATGTTCCTCGTTTCTCCTCATCCAGCAGCGTTGAGCTAATGAACACTGATCTGAGATTTCAGCCTGACCCAGGAGAAACTCGGCCAATGGGAAAGAATCACGGGAATATTTTTGGTCACTGCTTCATAAAGGTGGTCCTGCGCCACATAACTGGTCCACGTTGGCTGTTTCGGTGGTCCTGCTACCTTATTTAACCCAGACGTGAAACTTTTGAGATGTAGAACCTCTTCAGTCTACTGCAGAAATCTTTAAACTTTGGATGTCACCAGCTGAGCTTTTAGTCCAGTTTGCTTTTGCACTTGGCGACAGTGGGGAGGAAGAACTTCCTTTTAAGGACCAGGCTCTTTATTGCATTGGTGTTTCGGAAATTTTTATCACTGATTAGCGCCCGCTCTCCTGGCTCATCAGTCATCTGAGCTGCAACGACCTGCATGAAAGGTGCCGTATAAATAAAGTTTGGTTGACTGAAACTCTGGCTGAGGCTTGTTTGCGTGATGAGTCCTCTGACTATTATGACCGCAGCAAGGTCAATATCATGCATGTCCTACCCTGGTTCAGCAGATGCATGTCGCGGTGCGTGGTTTAGTGTCAGCGTACTGACCTCTGGATTCATGGAAGCCCAGCGTGACGTGAGCGTCGAAGCCCAGACTGAAGTAGTTGTTGAAGACATCGATGGGGAGCTGAGAGGAAGTGGGAGAATGAGATGAACAATCAGAGCCTCCCACAGGTCGGCGTGTGCTCTTACAGGTCATGTTAAACTCACCTTGTCTGTTTGATGTTCGTCCCTGTCCTCGGGTCGGGCCTCGGGGTTCGCCTCCACGTTCAGGTTCCATCGGTCCAGCTGGACGATGTTGCCGTCCTCCACGTGCGAGAGGATCTTAGTTATCGGTTCATCGGTGTAGCCCTGGAAGAAGAGGAGGAGGACCGAGTTACATGTAGAGCAATACTGACTTCTATTTTCATGCAACTTTAGCTTTGTTTGTCAAACCTTTCAGAGAAGAAGAGTTCTTATCAAACAACCACCATCAGGCGCCAACTCCCTTTAAATACGAGTTTTCAAACCCAAAATCCTGCTGAGGAATCAGCGCCACAGTGAGTCGGTCCCCACAGATTCCCATGTTTACAGCCTGATACAGAAACTGCTTTGGTCTCTGCAGCTAATTTCCCCCTTTATAACAGCTGTACAGGGGGAGGACGGTCTTATAACTTACCTGTTTAAATAAAGTTTACATTATTAGGCCTCTTTGACTGACAGGGGGATGGCGACACAGGTGGCTGTACCTGCTACCCGTCACCTCGTCTTCACCTCAGCTAACTGGAGTCCCTGAACTGAAGGTTTTGGTAACGTCTTTTCTTTGGCATCGTATTGGGGTCAGTGTAAGTAAAAGCCAGTCAGAAGAAAGTTGTCTTAAAGGGGGAGGAGCTAAAACAGCTTGTTTCAGACTCAGGGGCTGCACTGAGCCATGCAAAGCTGCTCTGTTAGTCTAAGAATGAAAATTAGGAGCTATTGAAATGCTCAGACCTGGTCCAGTGGAACTCACCCCTCCCCAGTTGAGAGTCCTCGCCAGATCGTTGCCGGTCCCCAGAGGTAAGATGGCCACTGGAGGCTGAGGGCGGAGCTTCAGCTGGTCCAAAACCGACAGGATCCAGCCCACCTGAGCATACAGAGACACGGTGATGATAAATCATCCACCCGTGAGATTTTTAAGTTGTCTGACAAAATAACAGCGAGTTAAATAGTTATCAGGAATGAAGTGTTTGTGACTCACTGTGCCGTCCCCCCCACAGGCCAGGATCCTCAGGTTGGGCACTCTGGCGTACAACTCCAACCTGCAAGAAACACAAAGCACAGCAGCGCCAGGCTTTACAAACTGAGAAAGTACAGGACAGAGGAGGAAGCTGATGGATGTGGGTGAAGTCCAGCTGCACAGACGAAAATGTGGGAGGAGAACTTTCTCAGGACAGACTCAGATCTTCTTGTTAGAGAACAAGCAGATATCATCAGTCCACGGAGACGGATTTGAATTTTGTGAAGAAGCCCTCTGATGTGCATATATAAGGTCACTGAGGTAGTGCAGGGTCAGAGGTCACAGGCTAAGTGCGGCTGATCTTACCCCTCTCTGGGTCCGCCCTTCGTCAGGTCGAACACCTGCCGAGGGTTCAGGTACCACATGAAGGACTGGATGATCTTTGCTCCCTGAGAAAAGAAGCCAGAGAAACGTGTTTTTGGTGAAATCAAAGCCAAGAAGCGAGTCGACAGCGAAGGCAAAGAAAATGATCCAGAACTGCAGTGGCGTGGAGGAAGCGCTGCCGTCGACGACAGCAGTCACATGACCTTCCACCGCCGCTCTGACTGTGTGATGTTTAGGTTCACTGTGCAGTGCATTCTAGTCAATTTCTGCTTCTGCAGTGACTGGTGAATGAAAGTACCTGGTTCCCGCCACTCTTTGGGTTCACAAACACCAGCAGAGGCTTCATGAGCTGAGAGGGGAGGGGCTTCACCAGGAACGGCTTCCAGCGGCCATCTTGGGGCTGAGAACCAACAGATACATTAAACAGCGACGGACACAAACCTCAGCGGCTCTCGAACTCGCAGTCTAACCTATAACTGCTGATCTGGAGCTTAAACCAATCAGCTGTTAGGATACTTTTCTCAAGATTTAAATGCCAAAACAATGATGTCACTTCCTCACCTCTCCTCCCTTCTTGCTCGACTTGTTACACTTCAGTGACGTCCTCTTCTTCTTTTTACTCGACTTCAGTGATGACTGCAGAAAGGACAGAGACGGCCTCGTCACCAGCTGCACGTGTGTGCATGTGTGTGTGTGTGTGCGTGTGTGTGTGCGCGTGCATATACCTGTGGCCTGCGGACCCTGATAATCCAGGTGGGCGGGATGATAACAGCAGCGTGAGCGCCCAGAGAGCAGCACTCCTCTATCTGCTGCAGCATGAAGCACGTCACCTTATTGTGATACTGAAACACAAACAGGAAGTCACCTGACTGTGGCGGGGACAGGAAGTCATCTGTTTCAGACGTGTCTCACAGCCCGCCTGCAGCGTTTTAGAGGTTTGGGTCTCTGAACTTTTGGCACCTGAACTCTGAGCAGCAGCCTAAAAACGTGCACTCACCGCCTGTTTGCACCACGAGCAGCTGATGGCGACGATCTCTTTGCTGTGAAAAGCAAACTTCTGCTGAAATCCCTGTTGGTGAGACAGGCGGAAACTCGGTTAGCTGTCAGGCTCAAAACGTGGAGTTAATTTCAACACAAACCGAGTCCACCCTGCTGCAGAGCGCCAGCACGAAAGCAAGGAGATGTCACCTCTTTAAAAACCTTATTTGGTTTCATCTCGTCGTCAGTGTGTCCTTCACGGTTCTTCAAGCTCTCTGTGTTTCTGCCTTTTTATTGATATCCTCCCCGTCCAGTAAAAGCATCATCACACAGCTGAAAGACGTTTTCCCCCAAAGTTCACTCTGAACTTCTTCTGTTTCACTTTATTTGCTCCTGAGTGACCACAGCAAGGCTTCCACACAATTCCTCTCAGCTCCATCACTGAGTCATATCATTGTATTTCACACAGTTTTTAATCACTTTGGACCAAAAAACACAAGATGTACACATCAAATTACATTCATTAAGGCATTTTTGAGTGAATTATGTAAATACTTTGTGAAGTCAGTCTGAGCAAACATCTGGTCTGCAGATGTGGAAATACACCCCAAATTATAGAAACTCTGTTCACTGCAGAACATCGCAGCCAATTCAACTTCTTCTTTCGGCTGCTCCCTTCAGGAGTCACCACATCTTCCTCCATCTTATCCTATCCCAGCATCCTCCTCTGTCACACCAACCCTCTGCATGCCCTCCTTCACTACATCCATGAATCTTCTCTGAGATCTTCCTCTTTTCCTCCTGTCTGCAGCTCCATCTTCATCACCCTCTGCCCAGTATATCCACTCTCCCTCCTCTGCACGTGTCCAAACCATCTCAGCCTCTCTGATCCAAACCATCCATCACAGCAGGTCTCACTGTCTTCTTGTAAACCTTCCCTTTCACTCTTGCTGCTCTCCTTCTGTCACAATTCATATAAAAATGCTCCAGCACTGCTGCTAGCCAATCAAATCACATCCTGAAAACATCCTGAGAAGCCAGGCTTCAGTCACACGGGGCTGAGGACCAGCAGAGTTACACCCAAACATCAGGCACACGCATCACTGAACACATAGACTGTATATCAAAGATGGACGTGGCTTTCAGGTCTGAAAAGTGAAGCCTTAAATCTGCATTCTCTCTAATGCCCAGCAGGGGGCGGCTCTCTAAAGTCTGATTGTATAGACGTCTATGAGCAAATGAGCTCTTTAGTAATGAGTCTGTGGTCTCGGTCACTGCTTTCAGGTCTGACTGAATAAAACATGAAGTTCCTTTTGGAGACGATGATGCGCTCATTAGAGCTGGAGGAGAGGATGAACCAGGACAGAGTTATTGGCTAACAAACTTCATAACAGAACTTTACTAACTGACAGATGTGACGTCTAAGGTGGTGCCGTCCAGGTGAGCTGCCCTCATTTTCTTTATCTGCTCTGTATTTATTTTTGCAGGTTTATGCTCGACAAACACTAAGAATAAAGTCTGAAGGAGAACAGAGGCTCACCTTCCCACACTGTCGACACTTCCCCGTCTGACGCCTCCGGTGGACCCAGTGGTGTCGAACAACGTTGGACTGAAATACAACACACTCATTAACAGAAGTCCACATTTACAGGTTAATGAATCTGCTCCCATCACGGGCTACGATTGCGGCTTTCACTGACCTCCCGAACAGCTCGAAGATCCGGGTTCCCTGAATGACGGCTTGCACCTGAAATTAATCTGAACACAGGAGAGTGTGTGTGAGGAGAGGAAACACCTGAAGCTGTAAATCCAGAGCAGGTCCTCAGCTTTTACCTTCTCCAGCTGCTCCATGCACATGGTGTGCACCGAGATCTTGCATCCGGCACATTTCTTCCTCGCTACGGACTTTTGCTGCAGACAAACAACAGATTTACTCACCACCACCACCATCAGCAGCAGCAACATTTAAAAGCACCTATAAGCTGCAATCAGTGATTTAATCAGCCGTAATGATGAGCTGCTACTGAAAAGGGGCAAAAACTGCAGGACATCTAGACAGCCATGCTTCCTGTGGCCTGCAGAGCTACTTTTCCACTCAACGGTTTTAGCGTGAAGTTTTGGAGAGATCAGCTGTAGAGATGTCTGCCTTCCCTTTCATGTAATGGAAATGAATGGAGTTCCTCAAAGAAAAACGTGCCCACACGTGGTGAGCAGCTTCATGTGGGAACTACCCCTGTGATTCACAGAGGGATAATATGCTAGTCATTATAAAAGGTTCTAGAGTATAAATGAAACATTAATTACCACAGCCTGTAAATGAGTGTAAATATCGTAACCCCTCAGAGCTCCAAATCTGAGCCCCTCAGTTCGAGTTTCTTCACTTACAAACTTTTCACTCAAGTAACTCAAGTGTGACTCACCAGAGACTTGGCGATGCAGTACTGCTCTCCAACATAACAGAAGTCTCCAGAGACGCTGGTCTCAAACCAGATGTGGTCCCCATACTGGGCGTTATCCTGCGACAGAGACAACACAGGAGCTATTTCACAGCAGCATCTTCACAGGTAAAAAGTCTGGTGGTCTCAGCAGCCAAACAGAGGGCAGAAAAAAACATTTCAACACCACGTCCGACTGCAGCGCGGAGACGAAAAGAGCCAGAACAGCAATCAGGAAAGATCTGCACAGCTTTGAACCAGCTGCAGGGAAATAGGGAATGAGCTCCAACCTGATTTTCCTCAGAAGGAGCTGATGGACCTGAAGAATCGTTTTAGTTCTGGAGGAAGTTCTGCAGGAAGCAGGAACTACCAAAGTGCTCAGAACCACACTTTTTAGCTCCTACCTCTGCAAAGGTAACACAGCACAGGAGAAACCTCTGAGTGATGTAAGTGTATGGTGATGGTTGTATAATCAGCAACCATTTAAAAAAAAAAAATACATGTAAAAACCAGCTGAAAGGACTGTGACGTGTGAACAGCGACACTGGATTAAAGGTCCAGCTGTTATTCAGCCTTTGTGCAGCAGAGGAAATATAAAATATAAAGATGCTGAACTACGATTACCAGAAGGCAGAAAGCCTCCACGACCAAAGCGGCTCAGTGGGGAAAGTCTGCTGTATGCTGGTAATGTGGGCTTTGGAGGCTCTCGGGGGAGCTGAGTGGTTTCGGCTCCATCATCATGCAATCATGTTTGATTTTTTTGGAATTTTTCGAGCAATCATAACGGAGAACCCTGAGAGCTCTGGAACGTGGTTTCCTGACTTGGCCTGACTTTGCCTTGGTGAGTTCATCTGAGGCAAGTGCCCTCCGGTGGACTTTCACTTAAACCTGCTTGTTTTTAACGGTAGAGACCAGAGGCCTATGGAAGCAGATCATTTAATGGGGAACCTGCCAACTGAATATCATGATGTTCGGCGCAGAGGTGGAACAATTTAAATTTGGTGCAGACCTGATCTGGTATCAGATCTGGTATTGGTGGAGAGCGCCTCTCTCCGGGCTTTACTGATTCTGAATGAAGTGATGAGGTGACTCACGCTCCAGTCGACGGTGCTGCTGGGCTCCTGCTGCGGGTCGCTCGGTCCCGACGTCGGCACGTTGGCCGGAGTCCCGGCATGCTGCACGCCTGACTTCGAGATGGCTTTCCTGCAAACACGGGAGGAGAGGAGAGCTTTGAGGGAGGCGGCTCTGCTTTTAGAAAAAGATTCATGTTTTCTGACAATAAAGTTATCTGAAGTGTGGATGACAGGCAGAGATTTATGACTCTGTCACACAGACAACAGTGAGTGATGGTTGTTTATTAGCTATTGTTTGGACTTTGAGGAGGAACTAGTTCTCCTCTTAACTGTTAGAAGGTTTCAAGTTGTGATGTTTCAAAACCAGCCGGGGGCTGTATTCATGTGAGTAATGTCTGACCTGAACCTGCTGTTTGGTTTTCAGGGTGGATTATTCTACATAAACTCATCTGGAACTGCAGAACCTGCATGAAAATGGTCCGATTTTTATTATTTCACTGCCATCTGTCTGTGCATCCAGCACATACAGGCTAAATGAGGCTGCAGCTCACACTTTTCTCCAAAATTAGACTTCCTTTTAAAGTAACTGTGCAGGTTTCTGACCTCTGAACTCCATCAACACTTAGCCCAGTTTCTCTGCTTTTTTTTTTTTTTTTTTTTTTTTTTATTTAGGACAACACGTTAAAAACACAGACTGAGCTCAGTGGATGAAATTAAATTCAATTCAGAGGCTGGAAAAACATCTCAAGATCTTTTTACATCACATTTCTAACCATTAAATACCCCACAGGGTGTTTATGACCCTGGAGGTAACAGATCAATGTTCGGACCTTTCAGGACCTGCAGGTAAATGTCAGAAACGAGGCTTTTATTTTGGAGGGCTGCTCTGACGGGTTTGATGTAAAGACTGCACAAAATAAGAGACAGCTTTCAAAACTGGAAAAGTGTTCTCTATTTTACGAACATCCTTCTGTTTCACCTCTTTTACCTGATCAGTCGACTCCCACAGCTTTCACTTCAATCATCTTCTAGTACTGAAGCTTTGAGCGCATTAAACAGATCCCTGTTCAGTTTCTCTGGTTTTTAATATCTGGTTTTTATTAAAAGAAATGTGTCATTGTGCCAAAAATGGCTTTAAAGCTTTGACTTAATGAAAATATATTTT
Organism: Pterophyllum scalare; assembly: GCA_024447675.2. Classification (NCBI taxonomy): domain Eukaryota; kingdom Metazoa; phylum Chordata; class Actinopteri; order Cichliformes; family Cichlidae; genus Pterophyllum; species Pterophyllum scalare. The sequence continues at coordinate 90,254 of JAMQGT020012461.1, read as the reverse complement.
TATGTCAGTTTTTTCCACACAGACGTTCTGAATGGTTCATATTTTTAAATATTCTGGCACGCCTCCAACATGGTCCTGTAACCCCCATTTTCCATTTAAGACAGCTGCCATTTAAAGGGTTAAAACCCCATAAATAAATAAATGGTAGTAGTGATCAGGAGGTCGGTTAAAAGCTTCACGCTGCGCTGAGCTGAGCACAGCCGGCCTACGTACAGCAGGAAGGTGCTCCAGTTCTCCAGGCAGGAGTCGTAGCCGGGGGCCCCCAGCGGGCTCAGGGCCCCGGGGCCCCGATAGAGGCCCGGGTGGTTGAGGTAGTACACCGAACTCTTGCGGCAGGGCAGTGGCGGGCCTCTTCCTGGCCAGGGGCTCCCAGCTTTGGAGATGGTGGAGATCCTCCTCCTCTTCCTTTGGCTGGAGGCGCGACAGCAGCCGTAGGGGGAGGAGTCTACCGCAAACACCTGAGAGGAGTTCCTCCGGAGGCAGCGCGGCGCCCGGATCAGCGGGCGGGATGGCACTGGGGGAGTGTTTTTCATCACCTCCAGTGTGGCGGCGGAGGAGGACAAGGGGAGGGCTGGGGGCCCGGGAGAAGTGAGGATCAGGGGACCGGGAGGCATCGTCGTCCTCCACCTCAGCCAGCTGCTCCGCCTCTGACAGCTGGCTGGCCTCTGATTGGCTGTCGTCTGTGGTGGAGTAATGGCTGCTGTCGTCTTCATCTGAGAGTAGGCTGCTGGCGCGTGAAAACGTCCTCCTGTTGGCACTGCTGATCACCTCCACCTGCTGTTCTTCAGCTGATAGTCCCACCCCCAAACCGTCCTCTTCCTCCTCTTCCTCAGCCATCTGGATCAGACTGGCCAGCAGCATGGACGGCCCCAGCAGGTGGGTGTCGATGGTCCGCAGCTTCCCCACCTTCCTCCGACAAACGGCAAACCTTGGGTTGAGGTTGGGCGTGGTGGTGCTGGATCGCCTGCGAGCGTGTCCCGCCCACCTGCTGCGTGCGTCCGTCTTTGCCAGACGCCCTCCACCTGCGCACAGCGAGGGCGGCTGGACGCTGGAGCGGCGCCGCTGGGATGAGGCGGAGGAAGGCAGGCCGACAGTGGACCTCCGGCGGGCTTTGCTGGTGGGGACGGCGATGCTTGGCCTCCGCTGGCGGCAGGATTTGGACGCTGCGTCCTCCTGCAGACCGGCATCTTTTCTCTTAAAGTGACGGCGAAAAAACGTGTCCATGTCGGACGCCGCGATCAGGCCGACTCCTGAAAGGCTCCTCGGTGGCTGCTGGACGCAAAGAGCGGTTAGTGCAAAGCACAGAGCGCGTTGGAGTGCAAGAGAAAAGGGGCTGCTTCACCGACAAGACTGCGCAAAGGCTTCAGGAACTCATGGAAAATATTTTATCAAATACAGTCACAGAGGAGGCCCATTTAGACTCATCAGGCAGCACTTCAGCCATCTCTGTCAGATTCAACAGACTCTGAAGAGCTTTGATGGCACAGCTCACAGGTAACTCTAGGCCTGATTCAGATTTCGGTATCAGGTCTTTGCGGAACCTACCTGCCTAAGTGGCTGTTGCCGCATTTATGTGTGTGCAGATGCACTGTGTGGTAAATACTGTGTGGTCTGTCCCAGCAACAAATCAAATTCTCCCCTCCTGTTTGTTCTGATAGTTTCAGCAATCTACCACCAGGAATTTGCTGACATTTGAGTCCTTATATCCATGCTATGGTTATTATTCCTTATACTGAGACAGTGATTGTTATCCTCTGACTGATATATACAAAAACTGGGGAAAAGTAGCCGGAAATGCACAGGAGGACCCGATGGTGCTGAACAGGCCGATCACAGCAGCTGACCAGACCTTACATTTATAGGAAGGTGCACATTATTGTGTAGGGTGTACGTAGGCCCTGCAAAGACCCAGCGCAGAAGCATAACCAGACCTAAGGAGAAGGTCGCCATCCTCTCCAGTCAGCACCATTATTTTCTGAACCACGCCAAACAATCAGAAACTAGAAGATGTCAGATTTCAAACCAGCTCTTCTGCATCTGTGACGCTTTTGACGACCCCACACAGGCCACAGCTGGGGCTGCTGTGTTTTAGCCACATGTTAAACTTGGAAAATTTACCCCACAATACAAAGCGCCTTGAGGCGACTGTTTGTTGTGATTTGGAGCTATATAAATAAAATTGAATTGAATATACGAAGCTTACCTGCTAAAAGCGTTTCCACTTGGCAGTGAGTGCGTCTCTGCCTCAAACCCGAGCTGAGTTTCCAGTGCTGAGAGTTGCAGCTTTAAATGACTCTTAATTACACAAAAATAACCTCAGCTGGCTCATTTTAGGCTTTTTTTTTTGATGGCTTATACCTTTTTAAAATTGTCTTTTTCTCCTGTTCAAACACCTAGGACATCAGTCACCAGGAAAAGAAAAGAAAATGTGTGTGTGTGTGCGCTGCTTCTTCACAATATCCTGGTGTGTTTTGGTTCTAATAGGCTCTGGCAGCGTGTTAAGACAGGAGTCGTAAAAATCCACGGTGCTCTATAATCTGATGTTTGAGTTCTGGAAAATAGCAGATCCTTTTAATCTCACTGACATCCGTCTCTGCATCTCAGCCTTGGAATAAAATGTGAGCATCGGCTCTTCTGTGGATTCAGCCTTCAGCTCAGGACTCTGTGGGGGTCAGACCATCTACTCTGTGCTCCTCCTAAATGGTAAAAGCACTGGAGCACTCAAAGCCCTGTCTTACTCCAAGCTTCATTCTCACACACACACCTGTACCTCCAGAGCCGAAGCCATGTTTGGTCATTTTTGCGACTCTGCAGAATGAATCTGATGCCTCTCTGTTGGTTTTCTGTGATTTAGAAGAATCCAAACTGCTGCAGTCCCTGAAGCCTTTGCATAGACCTTCACGGCTGCTGGACCACCTCAGTCTCTGAATGTGTAAACGTCTGTCTGCAGATAAAGCTGCAGGACAGGGATGAGATTTTTGTTTTCTTGGAAGCCTTCCAGTTTCTGTTGACCGATCACAGCTGAGCGGGCTTTGATGCATGCAGGTAAACTGTGCTGAAATGCACTGGATCGGCCGTTGTCTGAATACCAATGTAGAGATTTATCAGCTTATTTAAAATCTGTATGCAGGAATTTAAAAACGGAAATAGAAGTTCTGGCCCTGATATCTGCTGCCAGGAAATACTAAGCCCAGAGTTCAGAGTTCATGTTGGTGTCATCTCTGTTCTGCTTTAGAGCTTTTAAACCACGGGTGAGGCTGTGGGTCTTCACACCAGCACAACGTTAGGAAGGATTAGCCTGCTGTGAGGATGAGAACAGAGGCTGAGTGGGTCAGACTGACTTACACACAGCTAAGCAAAGAACAGCTGAACAGAAGCAGGACACACAAAGTGCTAAGATATGCAGCTTTTGAAGGAAATGTAGTAGTAGTAGTATGTATATGGTAGTACATTCTTTCCTGAGCCTTGGCCCTAAGTGATGTGGCTTCCCAAAATGCACAGCGGCAGACCAGCTGCTGTTTTCTGTGAGGGTAAAATGTTTGTGAGTCTGGCTAAAACGGCTTCGGCTCCTCATCGTGAACAGTGGGGTGACAGCACAGCAGGAAATGCACAGGTGAGGCAAATTTCCTGGCCCCATCTCCATTTAGTGTTCCTGCAGGCTTTCATGGGGCATTGTGTTCAGGTGACTCATTTCTGAGTCACCTGAACACATCGGAAATAAAACCTGAAGCCTTTAAAGCCTCGCTCTGCTTTACACGAAGCTCGAAAAACCACACCGGCCTCTGATGGGGCTGCTTTGTGCTGGCTGTACGGCGATTAGCTCAAGTTACAGAGGCATCCGGCATCCAGTGTGACCCACCGGGACCAGAGGAGCATGAATTATAAAAGAGGCAGAGAGGAAATGTGGGCTCTTTGCCACAGGGGAGCAGCACGACAACAGGAAGCTGTCATCGCCCCTGTGACACGGACAACAGCAGTAATTACAGCCACGACTACCTGCTGGCTTCTCGCCCTCTAAACAAAAATAATATGCCAGTAATTAGACGGTGACACTGACTTTGCTGAGCCACTGCCAGCAGCACAAACACAGCTGTCAGCAGTCTGTGCTTCTATGGGTTAATCCCGCCCGGGCTGCAGGGAGCAAGGCCACAGGTTCAGTTTACTGCGAGGTGGGAAAAACTCACTGTTCACTGCAGTGATATTAGAGCAAAGGAGAGAAAGAATCATTATTTTTTGGAGGAACCGACCTCCACACCTGCAGTTCCTCTGATGGCCAGCAGAGGCTCCACAGTGAGTCAGTCCCCATAGACTCCCATGTTAAAACTCCAGCAGAAAAAAAATAATGTGATTCAGAAACTGCTTTAGTCTCTGTGGATAACTGCCCCTTCATAACAGCTGAACGGGGGGAGGATGTTTCTATAACTCACCTGTTTAAACTGGATTAAGGCTGAAAGCTTCACAGTCGGAATATTTGGGTTAATCTGGAAAAGATCTTTGGATCTCAGTCTTACTTGGAGAAACTAGCAGCTACACAGCACATCATTGAAGTACAGAGCAGTGGTGGTGCGCCCCCTGCTGGGGGATAGAGCCACCATAGGGAACACTTTTAGCTTCTGCAGGGCAGAAAAAGGTTCAGAGTCACAAGTTTAAAGTAACATGATCATATAAAAATGTCTGATTCATCCTTTAAAAGGTACATTTTGTAATTGCCCTGTGCAAACTTTAAACTCTCCACCAGGGGGCAGAGTTGCCACCCAGTCAATAATCTGATGTTTTAAATAGTAAGTGCTGTAAAAACTGTAAAAAGTGATGGCATTATCCTCCATCATTTAAACCTGTCAGAGGCCTCAGTGCCATCCAGCTTTACTGAAACGCGTCCGATGCAGCTCTGCAGGCTGTGAAAATATTTATGGCGTGGGATGAGGAAGTAAAAAAAGTTGTGTAGCTTCCGGTGGTAGGTGGGGCACCTGGTCGCTCCGGGCGTTTACGTCATTCAGTTCACCTTCTGCTGGAGCGTAGTACATAATCCAGAGGATCAAAATGATTAAACTTTTCTTGCGTCCACTTTTGTGCAGAAGGTTATGGACAGCTCAAAAGCTGCAGCTTTGTGTGCTTTAAACGCTGACCACATATTTTCCATGTGAAACCTGAAAAGCTTTCGGATAAGAAACAGTGCAGTAGAAGTTAAATCCTGCCTCTGCAGCACAGTGTGAAGTAAGTGTCTGGACATGTCTCGCGACAATTATGCTGCAACTTGTACTCGAGGATTTGATGACCTGTTGCTGCTCGGTGTCATGTTACCTCTGACTGGCTGGGTCACCTGGAGCACTCAGGTAACAGGTGAGGCAGCAGAGTGAAAGTGAGGAGGAGTTTCTATAAATAGACGGGTTTACCTGCTGCGAGTCGGGTCACCAGCAGCTTCCTTTAACCAAAACCTGATGCAGTGATTTAAAAAAACTCTCAGAATGAAAAGAACTGAGCTCAGGTTCAGATTAGGATTAAAACTTCCTGTGTTAGTATTTTTGGCTGTTGTCATGCTGTTTTATTTTTTTGACTTGGAAGTCATTTTAATTCCTCTTCTCCTTATGTCCCTGCCATAAAGCTCCCGTCCCATAGTTTCTTAATGATGAGCTCAATGCATGTGCAGCAATCCCTCTGAGCCCAAAGCTCTAGAACACTCAGTTTATCAGTTTCTTTTCTATTCTTGGATCTGGATGATGTCAGTCGGAAGGGGATGGAGTCCCCACCCACATGCTGTTTAACCTTCTGTCTCGAGGGACAGCCAATCAGAAGAAAGAAGGGACAGGGTGAGCCGAGGGGCTGCACTGAAGCCCAGTGTGAGATAAAGAAGGATGATTATAAGACAGTGACTCATGCAAAGCTGCTCTAGCAAAGTCCAGGAGTAAAAATAGGTCCACTTTAAACATGTATTGCATTATTATGAGCACACATTTCTTTAGTAAGTTTGTCTCAAACCGTTTCATCTTTTAATCTGAACCGTTTTCTCTGAAGCCTGTTGGCCTGCTCCAATCTTAATAAAGGTTTTACAAATAAAGTTGTACCTCTGCATGTAAACCTGTATGCTTTGTAGCTTAGATCCTCCTTGCTCCGCGCCCATGAATAAACGCAGAGCGCGGCAGCCTCATCGGTATGACCATGAAACCAAACCGCAAACTCAGTAATCACCAGCAGACAGGGCAAACTCCTCTTCCAGCTGCAATAAGCAGCAGGTGATAGTCTGCTGTGACGTCATACAGGTGACTCAGGAGGCTAACTGCTGTGGTTCTTTGCTGCCACTTGGGGAACAACAGCCAATTAAAGCAGCATGCTCTCCAACCTCCAGCACGAGACAATGAGCCTACTGCTGACCTGACCTTTGACGAGCTGCTCCGTTGGCCGCCGGCTTTCCAGTGCACCCTAGATAATCCTCCTTTCTGAAACATGGAATCACCCAAAATGAGCAAATGAGCCTGTGAACTCATCAGGAACGTGTTAACAGAGGTCAGGTCAGAGGGTTTCAGCTTTTGCAGTCATGTGACCACTATCCACGATAGATGTGGTTTAGACGTGCGATGCTACAGGGCCTCGGTTACACAGGCTCAGAGAAAGGGAGGGAAAAATGTTTGCTGCCTGATTGGTCGGCGAGTGGTTGCCCACAGTTTGCATGGAAGATGCCAACTTATCTGCAAACACTCGTCATTCACTCTCTGAGCAGAAGTGAAACCGTGGAAACAGAGACCGTTGGCCTTCACAGGAAAAGCTGTGCCCTTTGAAACGTGCTGCCTGCAGCAGAGAGGAACAGCTTTTACTTTGAAGGTGAATGTTTGCGTGTTCCTGTTTCTGCCACACTTTTTCACGTTTTACCACTGCTTCGCAAATCCTTGCAGGCAAGTCGAAACTGCCTTTTAACCGTGGCGATCTGCGAGCAGCCAAAGCAACCACATTTTTGGTATCCTTCACATAGAAATCAGTCCTCACGCTGGTACAAACTGTTCGCATGCTGCCAATAACAAGTGTTTGATACAGGAAAAGGAGATGTATGACAGGAAATAACAGGCTCTACTTTAGCAACAAGTTCCTGAAGAGAGGAGTGGATGTGAAAAAGCAGGAATGTGTCCTGTAATAAGAACACCCGCGAGAGGACAAAAATGACATTTAATGAGTGTAATCTGCTTCGTTCAGGCAGTGATTTAAAGGCGAGGTCGACACACAGACTTTCTACCTGAGGTGGTCCAGCAGATTAAAACAGTTCATAAAGCTTCACAGCCACAAAAGCACAAGAAGCTACAGAGGGAAAAAGAGCATGAGCGCAGATACAGACAACAGAGCCGGCACAGTTTAGTTTAGTTTAATACAACCTGAGAGGAAGCGGCAGTCGGTCCTGGAGGGATGAAGAGGAGCGACGCACTGAGAAAAGCGAGGAGGAGGGAACGCTGAGCTGCTGCTGCTTGAGAATATAACTCCAACACGCAGCAGCTCAATCTGACCTGAGCGCAGCTTCACCTCACTCTGCGCTGCAGGAGGGGCCGGGCAGGACTGAATCTCAGAGCCAGCTCACCCAGGCAGCCTTCGCTCATTCCGTCCTTTGTTGTAATCAACTGAGGGAATGAATGAAGCCGCCGGGCCACTCCAACATCCAGAATATTCTGCATTTGACGCTTCAAGGACCGGCAGCTCTTGCGTACCTGGATCCAATTTACAGAAAAAAGAAAACAGGAAGCAGGCCCGTCCTGTGAATCCTCCAAGCATTCAGTCTGCCGTGTTCTCAGGTCATCACAGCCCATGTCTTCCTCTTTTGTCTTCATTGTTCCTGCCAATGAGACCCGGCGCCACGGCTGATTGGCCGTCAGATGATCAGATTGCTGTTTGGTTGGCTTTTGCCGTCTCCAAGCCAGTAGGAAAGCGATCATGGCAACCTGAGTAATGCCTTTTCATTAAAAGGTGAAATGAAAAAAAAAGTTCTGCAAATAAACTTTTAAACCATGTGACTCTGAAACCTTCACCCAAAGTCTGCTGCTTTAAGATGACTCAAAAGCACATCAGAAGGTCACCCTCTGGTTTCTGGCACTCTGTAGCCCAGCGAGATGCTGCAGCCACCTGAGGCCACGCCCCTAATAATGCAAACTTTAAGTCTTAATTTAATTTACACAGGTGAGTTATAGAAACATCCTCCCCCGTACAGCTGTTATTAAGGGGGAAATTATCCGCAGAGACCAAAGCAGTCTCTGTATCAGCTGTAAACATGTTTATTTCTGCTGGAAAGTTTTAACATGGGAGTCTGTGGGGACTGACTACACTGCCGGTGCCTCTGCTGGACACCAGAGGAACAGCAGCTTTGTGCCTTTTTCAGAAGTTGTTGCTTCATCAGGATTATCTGTCCACTGAGCTGGTTTAACAGTCTGTATCACGTCCCTAATGAAGACTGCAAATCTGCGGCGTGCCCCTTTAAAAACCTGTGACTGCAGGTTTGTGACGTCTGACGCGTTCCCGTTCTGTGAAGCATTCCTGACTTCCTCCTCGCTGCTACGTTTACATAAGGAGACAGACCTGAAACCTGGAAGAGGCTTAAAAGATCAGCGGCTCCTGCTGTGGCCGGATCATCGACCTGCTCGCTCAGCAGATTACTGACAGTGCTGAGCTCCTCCACCGCTCACTTACACTTCTTCTCCTGCACTTCTCTCTAGGAAACATTAAAGCTTTTACTGCACTGCATCCTTTCAGCAGCAGCTTCTCAGTTTGAAATGCAACACCTCCATACATGAGAGGCTGATCCTTTACATGCATAAAGCTGCCAAAAATAGAATAAAACATCTATATATGAATAAATAAATGCGTATATTTAAAAAAAAAGTAGCAAGTAGAAACCATGCCTTTACATTTTGTACCTGAAATGGTCACTGTGGGTCATGAAGACACTGCAGGTGGGCCATGAGACACTGTTTTCAGTAAATTCATAAAAACCTCATTTTCACTTTTGTGATTTAGTTTAAATTATAAATAAAAAAAAACTTAATTAAATTAAGGTAAGGTTTAAAAATACAATTTATCTGCTAGTTCCAAACTCATTTCCTCCACATGCTTGGGTTAATCTGCAAAAGTCTGTCTTAAATTTGGTTGGAGAAATTAGCAGCTCTGCGGCACATCATTAAAGTACTGAGCAGTGGTGCTGCACCCTCCGAGGGGGGGGGGTCATGACAGGACCATATAAAAATGTCTGATTCATCCTTTGAAGCAGTGGTTTTCAAACTTTTTCCGAGGTCGGGGGGGGTGGCGAAGAGGCGGCACGACGGCTCTACGCACACAGCAGACGGTGACGATGGAGAGTTTCGCTTCGTGCTAATGTCTGCTAACGTAATTTCCTTGATCTGCCACAAAATTAATCCGATGTTCAGTATTTGTTCCTCAAGACTTTTCTTCCAGGTCGTTCGTGCCCCCCGTGTCATGACCCTGCGCCCCACAGTTTGAGAAACACTGCTTTAAAGATACTTTTTGTAATTGCCCTGTGCAAACTTTAAACTCTCCACCAGGGGCAGATCGTTACCCACTCTGTCAACCAATGTTTGACTGGTGCCCCCGCTTTTATGTGAGGTTCTGCTGTAAAAAGTGATGGCATTCCTCCGTCATTTAAACCTGTCGAAGGCCTCAGTGTCATCCAGCTTTACTGAAACTTGTCCATGCAGCTCCGCAGGCTGTGAAAATACTTATGGCGTGCGACGAGGAAGTAAAAAAAGTTGTGTAGCCTCAGGTGAAGGTGGGTCACCTGGTTGCGCTGCATTTATCTTTGATTGGTTGCTGGGGGTGTTTATGTCTTTAATTTGTGTTCTGCTGGAGCACAGACGTGAAGCGGAGGATGAAACCGTTTCCTTTATTTTTTGTGCAGAAGGTTAAAGAAGCTCAAAAGCTGCACAGCCAGATAAAGCAGACCTGTCAAACCACTGTGCCGCCTCCTCTCTGGCCTCTTTAATTCTTAACTCCTCTGTATTGGATTTCCCTTAAATAATGCCAGCGTCCGGCTGCAGGAGCGCCCGCTGCTCCGCTTTCACAGCGAGGGAAACTGACCCAGGACCAGGCGAGAGTGAGCAATCAGCTTTCAGAGCAAGAGGACGGCAAGTAAACTAATTATCTGCGCAGTCTGACAAATCTGATTAATAAATGCGCTCAGTGCAGCGTTGCCAGCCACATCATCATCGTCAGCCCTCCAACACCACCACTCAGGCTCAGACTCACTTCACAGGGAGCTTCTTCTTTCCTCCGTCAGCTCAGGAGGTGTTGCATTGCTCTGACATCGCTGTGCTGCCATCATGTGGTTTGATTCGGCACATTTCTGATCCCAGAGCAAGTTAAACAACCCCAGGTAACATGAGGTAACGCGCTCACCTGCCTGTAGAAGCATGGCTCAAATGAGAATGTGAGAGTTTGAGCTTCACTCATTGGCTCAACGCTGCGTCGCCCTCCTGGACCCGACTATTTATAGAAACAGGGCAGCGAGAGGCAAAGATAGCCCAGGAAATGGGTCTGTGTAATCCCTGGGTCCTGGGATGCGCGCACACACACACACACACACACACACACACAGCACATTAACAGGACCTCCTCTGATCAAAATCACGTTTAGTCCACGACACTTTAGCTCAGCTTCACTCTGACGGAGTCTCTGTGTTGAGGCTGAAAACACCAGAGAGGCAGAAAACCTGCTCGGAAAAACATCAGAGCAAAGAATTCAGCTAATACTTGGATGCTTCCAATTTTCCCTCCCAAATATGAATTATGAGTTCATATTTGAACTCATAACATAACTGCTGAACATTTCTTGGAAAGCTTCATTATCCCCACCCCAAAGACACACACACACACACACACACACACACACAACACGTGTGATCTCAGTCAGAAGCTGCTCTGCTTCTCCTGAGGTCAAATCTGAAGCCCTAAAGTTGGAGCCACAGCTGCTGTTGGTAAAGGCATCACTTTTACTCTGAAGGCGAGTGGTCAAGGTTTCTAGTCGGCCTCGCTCTTTTTCATGTCAGCATTAGTCAGCATCTTCCACACAAACCACAGGCAACCGCCGCAATCCACTCTCAACCAAAGCAATGACAGGGTGGTTTTGGGTGCAGCACGCTCTTCGTGGCCAGTTTCACCCAGCAAACACTTGCCAACTAAGTCACTGGAAGCTGCCAGACGGTCACTAACTCATGTCTGAACCTTGTGTGTGTGTGTGTGTGTGTGTGTGCGCGTTTGTGTGCGAGGTTAAAAAAGTGCATAGGTACAGAAAAAAAGCATTTGTATGAATGTGCGTGGGTGAATGAGGCTGAATAAAAATAACGCAGGAAATCCTGCATCATATGACACATCTGTCCAGCAGAAAAACATCTGTTCTCTCACGGTAACCCTCACTGATGTCCACCTGAAATTTGCTTTTGTTTTGCTACATTTAGATTCTGATTGAACTATTTTACTCCATAGAGCCACTTTAATGCATATATAATTTTTATTATTAGACACATTCCTGCGTCAGTATATTTCAGTGGATGCATCGGGGCGAACTCATGGTTCAGTATCTTTACGGTTATATTTTTGTTAAGGTTTTTACTCCTTTTTCCATTTTTGAGGAGCTGTCTGACTTTCCATAAGCTAGTTTTTACTGGCTTTACAGCTTTATCTAATCTTCAGTCAGAACAATGGAGGAGCCAGAAAGGAAAAGAAGGAGGATGGAGTCTGCTGGCTGCTTTTGTTGTTCGTCGTCGGTTTGCAGCCCGATATTAGTCACGTTTCCTGTTCTTCTTGTTTTCAGTCACGCTCGAGTCGAGATAAGCCCGATTCCTAAAAATCATCACAGATGCGTGCTGATATTATTACATATTTTCCAAATGTGCAGAAAGTTTAGAGATTGAGCAGAAAAGTCTGACGGAAACGCACCTGAGCTGATGTGAACAGGTGACATTTTTAAAAGGGTCACTCCCCCAAACAGAAGGCCGAGCTGTGAACCCTTTACACCCCGGCTCTGTAAACTTTCAAACGAGGAGCCTGACGGTCAACACTTACATGAAAGCTGCTCCCCCGATGAGCCCCCTCCTGGGCCCCCATTCAAAGGTTTACCTTCATACTGAAAAGATTTCCCTCAGTAAACAAATCTGCTGCTTTTAATTTCTTTCCTGCAGTTTGGAGTAACTTCATGAGTACAGCAGATCTCCACATGAAACCTTCAGGGCTGAAAAACACACTGAAGCTCTGTTAGAAGCTGCAGAGCCAGAGCTGTTTCCCCTGAGCAGCATCAGCGTGACGGAGTCTGAACGAGCTGCAGGAGCTGAAACCAGCGCGTTTGATCTGCTCCTCATCGTTCACTGGAGGAAACTCCACAAAGTGCATTCTGGGTAGACTTTTGGGGTTCGTGTCACCAGGTTAGAGCGTACCAAAGGTCTCCTTTTTACCTCCATTTGAAACCAGGATCTATTTCCAGCTGTGACTCGTTCCGGGTCAAAAAGGTTTCTCATATAGTCTCATGGAACACCTCACTTTTAATCTCATGTTCGATTTTTATGATGCTTTTGCAGCGTACAACTTTGTCCATAAAGTTTGGGTTCAATAATCTTTCTGTTTACAAGGTGGGAAATTACACAAACTCCACGGGGCAGTGACCTGTGTGAGGCCGTAAACAGCTGATGAGGTATGTGGAGGATGACAGACGTCCAAACTGGTTTGTCTTGGCGTACTAACCCCCATTATTCCCGTCCAATCAGATCAGAGGAGGAGATCTGAAAGGAAGATCGACCTGACAGACGCAGCTCAGGGCACACAAAACAGCCAGGCCGGTTTCACTGGTGGAAAGCACACTCGTCTGGCCCCGCCTCCATCTGTGGCATCACAGCAGGTGTTTTCCATTATCAGAGGGGAAAAAGGAGCGGTGATGTCACAGACGCGGGCGTGGCCTGAGTGTCAGACTGCAGTGAAACAGAATAGGAGACACCTGAGAAACAGGAAAGCAGCAGGCCTGTAACTCAGCACATCGGAGCTTTAAGGTTGGGTCAGAGAAGGATTAGGTCAGATGGTCAGGTTTACTCTGAAGTTACGCTGAATGTTAATAATCACCTTTATTAGTACAGTTTACTGCACAAACACAGGAAAAACCGCAGCTTATTTTATCAACACAAAGATAAAACTAATACAGTCATGCAATAAATCCCAACTGTAGGGTCACCTCAGATCATTCAGACCACTGCTGAATTATACTGTATCAGATTGTTTCTGTTATTCTGTCCGCCCCCTTCACAGCAGCACACACACACCTGTGGAGTCATTTATGGGCGCCCGTGAGAGCTGGATGCACGCTCGACGGTTTAAAACTGAAACAACAGAAATGTTTTCACTCTCTAAATTCTGTTAAAAGGATTTGAAACATTAAAAGATTCAGTTTGGAAAATGACCCCGAGGTTCTGAGGACAGGAGAAAGAGAGAACGAGAATTTGACTACAGCAAATGCATAAATGTGAGGAGCTTTAAGCTCATTAGCTAACATGCTGTGCCGTCATATATGCGATGGGCCTTCAGGGGTCATCTCAGTGCCTCCATCTCCCCCTATACCAGCATCCTCCTCTGTCACACCAAGCCTCTGCATGTCCTCCTTCACTACATCCATGAACCTCCTCTGAGGTCTTCCTCTGTTCCTCCTGCCTGCGGCTCCTTCTCCAGTATCTCCACCCTCCCTCCTCTGCACATGTCCAAACCATCTCAGCCTCACTGACTCTGAGCTGTCCCACTGATGGACTCATTTCTGATCCTGTCCATCCTGCTCACTCCCAGTGAAGATCTGAGCATCTCCAGCTCGGCCTCCCGTCTTTGTGTCAGAGCCTCCGTCTCCAAACCATCCATCAGGTCTCACTACCATCCTGTAAATGCTCCCTTTCACTCTGGCTTCTCTTCTGTCACAGATCACCCCTGACACTCTCCTCCACCCGCTTCACCCTGCCTGCACGCTCTCCTTCCCCTCTCTTTGGATGGTTGACCCCAGCTATTTAAACTCATCCACCTTCACTCCCTCTGCTCCTTGCATGTTCACCTTTGCACCTGCCTCCCCCTCATTCACTCATTCTGTCAGCACACTGGCTCATGTCTCCCTGTGGCTTCGTTATACATTAATATGTTATGAATTTAACAGCAATTAATCTGAGTTGCATGACCTCAAACTGTGATAACATTGCCTTGAAATTTAGTTTTCTCCCCTTTATTTTTAGTTTTAAGTCAAAATAAGTCACAAATAAAGGCATTATGCAGTTTATAATGCATAAATGGATCTCACTGATTCATCAGACACTGGTACAAACAGACTTTCCTCTTTTACTACAACATGACGGAAAACAAGCGCGCTCACAAAGCAGTTTTATTTTCCCGACAGAAGCTGGTTTGATGATGCCCGTCCGGCCCGCTCGCCGTGGCCTGAATCAGATCCTATAAACTGCTGTGACCTTTGAGAATTCACCATTACACTGCAGAGTAAACACGGTGAGCTGCTGCAAACCCAGAATAACTCAACCTGCAGTCTGAAAGCAGAAGAGCAGAAATGTCTGGATGAAGCCCTTCATGCTCCAAAATTAGAAATTAGAAATATATTTCATCATATTTTTCCCATTAAACGAGGTCTTCTTTAATATTTTTTAACATTTGGTTCAGATCTGCATATGAAGGCCTTCACACTCCCTCTGTGATTTCATGAAAAACTTTAGAAAAGGGGGCGTAAACTAAAGTAAATTAAGATGAAGGATGGAGGACGGTGCACGGCCTCTTTGAGACGTGCATCTTTCCAACAACTTCCCAGTTAATCAAAAACATGAAACTAAAGGCTGCGGAGGAAAACCTGGAGCTCTTACATCTTCCAGCAGAGGCTCCACGGTCCACCTCTGAGGTGTTGGATTCAGTATTCCCACCGTTTTCTGCTCAAACCTGAACTTACGGTTTGCAGGAGAGCAGATGGGACATCCCAGATCCAGGAAGCTGTTCCCGAGGGAAACTACAAAGTGACTTAGCGAGCTGTGCTGAGCTTAAAGTAAAATCACCGTGGTAACTGATGCTGAACACCTCACCTGTTCAGGAGCAGGTTATCTTCAGTGTCGAGTCTCCACCGGGGGAACCCGTTTGAGATGTATTTAAAGCGTACTTTACTAAAACCCCTGAATGAAGCTCGGCTGTAAAGTTGGGGTTTTAGGCTTTACTGAGCTGGCAGAGAAAGCCTGGCTTTGTTAAGCCTCTGTTAAGCCTCAGCAACGATGACAGATTTGACTCACGTAGACCTTACTCAGGAGTTTTTAGTTTTTTTAATCTGAGTTGATTTTACTAGTGGACAATCCCCTTGCTTTTATTTTGAAAGTTCAGATGCTGATAATGAGACCAGTCCTTCCTGTGTTGTGATGAAGTCGCTGTCTGACAGACTCCTCCTCCTCCTCCTCCACGGTGGACTGCAGGAGCTGACGGTGGTCCTAGCTCTGTTCTGAAGGGTCGGAACCTGCAGGCATGAGGAAGTGGCTGATGAGCTCACTGACGTGGTCCAAGATGGATGAGAGGAGCAGCTGATAGTTGCTCCATCATTTATTACCACAAAGTTTAAATACTGAGTTGTATGAATATTGTGGTTGTTTATTTGCATCTTCAATCATAGAAGGAGAACGTCAGCGGTGCCGTCATTTAAAGCCCTTTGCTGTTTCCAGAGAGGTGGATGAGGAGGAGGAGTCCACCGTCCTCCATCCTCCATCTCCTCCTCTCTGCTCCCCTCTCATCTGTCCTTGGAGAGCTGCAGATTGAATCCTCTCCTCCTCCTCCTCCGGAGTGAAGCACTCCCACGAGGCCCTAAAAATGACCTCTTTTAATTAATTGCTCTGCCAATCCATTAATAGCAGCTATAATTAGAGGGCCATGGGAGATCATGGGAGATTAAACGGACCACCTGACTGAACTTGAATCTGCACTTGTTACCTTTTTATTCACAGGCGGGCGTATCCAGCTTTTTCACTTCAAAATAAAAGCACCTGAACTGCACTAAAACAATCGGCTTCGTTCTTTTTACTTAATGCTCTGAGCGTCTCCTGTGTGATTTCTGTGATGCAGCTGCACTTTGTCTGATTTGATCTTCATAAAAATGTGAACATTTCCCCTGAAACTTCTCTAACTGGGCGGAGACGAGGCTGACTAACACACACACTGATGCGTTACTCAGAGATCACAGCAGATCTAAGAGGAAGTCCGAAGGCTGGAAACATCCACATGATGCATGTCTTCGATGTGTCGCGTTTACTGGAGGTACAGCGGCATGTTTCCACGGGCCGATGTGGGTCACTGATGAACCAACCGTCCAGCTGATTCATTCAGTTACTAAAAATATATCAGCAAGCACTTCCTGTTAAAACGTAGGCGTCCAAAACCTGAAACAATTCGGTTTATTATCGAGGGCGAGAAATGGCACGTTTCCCGCCAAACCCTGACACCTACATTACCCACAATGCAAGAGAGCAGAATTATTACACCACTGCCCAAACATTTAACAAAAGGAGGCACAATCACCGCGAAACATTTCACTCCCTCTCCGATTGGTTTATACGTATTGAATGTGGGCTGCCCCTCAGCAGGCTTCCAGCTGAGGGGCAGCCTCAGTCGTGTTACAGTAAATTTTGTAACGATTACATTTCATGTAATTTTGTGGACTTAAGATATTTTACATTGTCGCCTGTGAGGAATCGATGAGCAGTTGTGTTCAACAAACAGCTGTTTGATCTGAAACTCCTGCTGGAAACATCCTGAGATCAGCCAGGCTGCTCATTTCCAGCTCCACATTTCTGTTCTTAAAAGTTCAGAATAACCCGTCTTTACCCGACCCTCAGTTCTTCCTCTGTCTGAAACAAGCCGTTCTGGCTACTCCCCCTTTAAAAGCCACTTTGCTGCGATTGGCTGCCCCTCACTGTATCTTAGATGACCATATTATCGCTCTGTGACATCATAGACTAGACATCCGTGAGTAGAAAAAACTGTTATAAACAGCGTTTAGAGCGGCCTGCAGCCTGAGCTTTGGGCGCGTACACTGATGTTTAATATGAATGTCCAGCACTGGAACAGGAGATGTATGACAGGAAATAGACCAGGCCCTCTTGAAACATCAGACTACAGTCTTTCCTGTCTAATAAGACTCATGCATGTCTATGTACTCATGTATGAGCTAACGTACCCAAACCTGTTGAACTGCCTAAAGTAGCAAATATATGAGGGGACCTCAGTTTTGGATGAGTTCTGTTGTTACTGATTGATCGTCACCCCTCATCAAGTGTTCAGACGCACGACAGATCGAATGAACTGCAGCATCGTGTTTTTATCCGACCTGCAGAGAAACTCTGTCAGAGGCGTTTTCTCTGCGAACATAATTTTACTGAGAGACTAACAGAAAAAAACTCCAAGATCAGAAGTGACAGAAAAAAAAATGATGAAACTGCATCTGGTGAGTTTCACTATCATTTCTGAGCTCGTCGCTTCGCTGCTGCTTTACATGTTTAAAACCACAAAAAAAGAAAAAAAACTGAAATTATGAAGGGACTGGCAGCAGCTCCACACAGATTCTTTATTTTCAGCTGCCGTGTGACGCCTCACTTCCTGTGCAGAGGCGTGAACAGGTTCAGGAGCTCTGAATGAATCAAGATTAATTCCTCTAATCAGTGAATCATCACACCGTCTGAAACTCCTGCAGCAACATCTGGACGAGCGCCACGGCCTCAGGGGTGAAAACCACAAAAACAGAGAAAATATGAGCTCTGGATGATCATCAGATCAGTGGAAAATGTCTTTATGCCCATTACAACATCATAAAAGAAGAAAGAGACTTTAATCCATTAGAACAGCGTGCTGCAGCTGACCCATCTCTTTCTTCTAAATGATTTTTCCAGTTTTATTTTAACTTGTTTTTAATCTTTGAAGATCTGAACCTAACACGAGTCCTCCTCGAGTCATCACATTTTCATCAAACATCAAACAAACTGCATCGCCGGGGAAAAAAACTGCAGAAGTTTGAATGGACTTTGGTCGAGGAGCTGAAACTGCTTTGGTTAGTTTAGGAACACTCATTTCATCCAACCGACAGAGAAAACCAACTGAGACGATTGACTGATTATTAAAGTAATTCATTTCATACAATTAGCTTTAAAACTGTTTTTCCATTTATCTGGTAGGAAGTCCAGATGTAAGCTGGGTTTTATTTTTATCTTCTTGGTGATTCAAACACACTTTGTCACATTCGAAGCTGTGAATTACTCGAGCGTCCTGAAGAAGCAGACGGCACTTTGTGGCAGTTTGGTGAATTATCCCGAGATCACAGGCTGTTTGCTCACGCAGACGTGGAACAGACTAGCTGCTGGAAAGCTGCTTAAAAACTGCCCAAACTGTCAGACTGACTGACTTTAACTGAAGAACCTCTTTATCCCCGAGGCCGCGCACAGCTGATGGGAAGCAAACACCCAGCCAGCCATCCGCTCCGGCAAACCGGAGCTCAGCTCAGAGTTCATCTGTCCAGCTGTTTGATTTCAGGGTCAACCTCCTGCTGAGAACATCTGTATGAGCCCCAGGGCGACACAAAGATGACGCGATAGCTGCAAGTGAGACAAAGTGGCAGGAAGAACGTCTCGGTGTGGAAGTCACCGGCAGGACTTTGTGTATGTTTGTGCATTTTCATGCACCTACAAGTCGGTTCAGCTTTCAGTATTTAAGTGAATATGTATGGAAATCTCTGAGGGAGGCGTACTCCGGATTTTTCCAGTGAAAAATGAACCCTTTCCCATCACTCGTGGTAAACCTGCCGTCTCCGCTTTCCTCGGTTCATTTTCTGACTTCATGGATCGGTTTTAATGCTGCATTTGATTTCTGCTGCAACGCAGTTCATTCAAAAATCTGCAAAAATGTGAATTAACTCTGAAACAGAGCTGCAGGTGACTCCTGCGGGTCCAGATCCACAGCCATTAATTAACTGTTTTGATTTTTATAATGTGCTTTGCTTTTGATCGTTAAACAAGAAAAATGAAGAATCAGATTTTCATCAGACGTGCAGACGAGCTGCAGCGTCGATGGAAAAACTGCACAAATCCGAACGGCCTTCAGAAGAAGAGCTGAAACATGTTTAAACCAACAGGCCAAAACCCAAAGAGATCCTCACTTTAATATCAGCACCCTGGAAAATCTCACAGAAGTATTTCTAACTGAGACGTTGCTGAAACGATTTGTGAATTATTTGAAAACTGCACATTAATTTTCAGTTTTTGATGAGCTGATTAATCGACTAATCTCGGGGGTTTGCTGCGGGGTTTCTCATTCTGGGATTACTGCACAGGACACGCGGCGAAATGCGAAAACCCCTTGATCTGAGATCCAGGGGTGCAGATACAGCAGGCGTATCAGCGTGGGAGCTTAGGAAAGACAAAAACCTGAGATGAGCCAGAGACTCTCCATCAGTGAGAAGGCAGGAGAGGAAGAGGGTGGATGAGATTTTTATCAGATCATTTAAACTCTCACAGATCAATACCAGCCTCCAAAATCAATGAGGATGCCGCGTGGAGCTTCTGCCTGGAAGCTTCAAAGGTTAAAGTGCAGGATTTTTATCTGATGCTTATTTTGAATGTTACTCAATCGACTTTTAGGTCTTTAGAAGGTTAGAAAATAGTGAAAAATGGCATCAAAGTTAGGCTACACTGTGTTTTCTGATCGGCTCTCTGAGTGTCGCTGAGAGCAGCTGTGTTTGTGTTTTTGAACACTGTCGATAAAGTTTCTTGTTATCAGAGCTGTTTGAAGGAAACTTTGTTGTAGTTGTCTTTTTAATGCATGTGGCCGCCTCTACTCACCCGGAGGCGCATGTGTGGAGCAGGAGGAGACACTCACCTCCTTCTGCAGAAGATCCTCAGACCTGTGAAGGTCCTGCTGTTCTGCTGGCAGGGGGGGCCGGGGTCGCCGGGGGGAGCTCGGCGTTGGAGGCTGAGGAGGTGGAGGTGGAGGTGGAAGAGGAGGGCTCCTCTCCTCCATCCTGCAGCGAGGCGCTGAGCAGAGCGGGCTGCTGCTGCTCCTCCTCCTCCTGCGACGGCTGCTGCTGCTGCTGCTCCTCCATGCTCGGTGCTCACTGCTGCTCTGGGATCAGGCGCTCTGAGCTGCAGCCGGCCATCGTGACAGCTGCTTAACTTTCCACGCACAACTTTCCACCCTCTCAAACACAGGAAGTGCTTCAGCTGCAGACCTTCCGCACGTTTCCTCTCAGCAGGAGGAAGCAAAAAATCAACTCTGCTCTTTGTGAAAGAAGAAGGGAGGTGGGGGAGCAGGAGGGAGAGGAGGTGAGGGCAGCTTTACTCTAAACTTCCTTCCTTCCTCCTCCTAACCCTCGCAGTCCGAGGAAGCCTCTCTGCTCTCCTCTGAACACAGCTCCATATCCAGGAAGTTTGACAGAGAAACACAAAGCCTTCAGTGTAGAAGGAGCTCCTCCTTCTCTTCTTTTTCTCCTCTGCTGACCTGTTGCTGCTCCTCTTCTCAGTTTGGCTTCCTCTCCTCGGAGTCGCGTCTCTGCTGCCTCTCTGCTCTCTTCTCTTTACTTTTTATCTCAGCTCTGTGGCTCTCCCTCTCCTTTTCCTCTGTCCCGCCCACTCCCCGGCTTCCTGCCTCTGATTGGCTGAGGAGAGAGAGGTGAGTGCTTTTGCCACCTGCTGGCGCTTCAGCCACTCTACAGCTGTTCAAAAACGAGAGGTTGGGGGGTGGAGGTGGGAGGAAATGAACTCATTTTTTCCTCTCCAGCAGCAGCAGCAGCAGCAGCTGAGGACAGGGCACACTCCTTCGTCTTCTTCTTCTGCTTCTTCTTCTCCAGTTATAACTGAAACAAAAACAGGCAGAAGAAGAAGACGGCATGTCTGAGATGCCAAACATGAACATACTGTGATCATGAGAGCTTTTTCCTGCCACCTGCCTCTCACTTAGATCACATTCCTGAAGCTCTTCTCAGCAATGTGCTCCCCTCCCACATATAGGTTTTACATAAAGATTTGAAGCGGCCCACACCGAGAGGAGCGAGCGAGAACGTACCGCAGTGAAGCAGAGGTCGCGCAGCCACGGCGAGGCCCACGCACAGTTCTCCACCGCGTGCACGCGGCGGCTTCATCCCCTGGGTTCCCGCTCCGAGGTGCAACTGCAGGATGAGCCGGGTTATTTTTGACAGCCAATTAAAACAGAGGTGCAGCGGGCAAGAGGACGGCTGCTGAGATTAAAAAAGGCCCGTTTGAAGGCGAATAACACCCCCCATCTCTGCGCGATGCTTTACAGGAACCTACAGTGCGGCTTTTATTTAGAAATCCTGGCTGATTTTTAAGCTTTACTTGCTAAAAGTTGTTTTTAGTTCTCTAAATAAATCTTCATTAAAGGAAGCATGGGTACACACACCTCCTACCAATAAAAACATGGCCCAATGAGTCATGCTGGGAATATCTGATTTTCCTGTTTGGGAACTTGGATAAACCTCATCATTTCATAAAAAGGCTTGATTCCTGAACCACCCCTTCGCTTATATTTTTTTAATTGATCACCGGCTCATTTTCATCTGCAGTCCCTGCAGCTTGATGCTATTTATACTCAGTAAAAGAAAACCAAGAAAAGCATGTATGTACAGACAAGAGCCAGCAGCAACATCTCAAAGCATTTTGGCGTGAAGACATGATCAGGACGACCTGCTGGAGTTCAAACTGAGCATCAGAATGGAGAATAAAGGTGATCTAAGTGAACGTGGCATGGTTGTTGGTCTGAGTGTTTCACAAAATGCTGATCTGCTGAGGTTTACAGAGAAGGTCTGGAACAGGGAAAATATGCAGTGAACAGCAGAAAACACCTCACTGCTGTCAGAGGTCAGAGGAGAAAGGCCAGTCTTCAGGAACAGTTCTCCAGGCTTCTTGAAGGACATTCAAAGCTCTTCTTTGGATGTTTCTGCCTTTGGTTCTGTTCCCTGTCAGGGTGATCTGCTTCAATAACACCGTGGGCCGGGCTCTGGGAAGGACCTGATGGTGTTCACCTGTGTGTTTTTCTGTCCAGGTGCTTTTACCACACTGGCAGTGGGTTTTGGATCATTGTCACGCTGATTAAGTAAGCTGCTGCCAGACAGAAACTTTCCAGATGGTGCTGCATGGTGGATCAAAATCTGATGGTTTTTTTCTGTGTTCATCAGGTTTGACGAGATCTCCAACACCACCGGCTGAGATGCAGCCCAAACCATGACAGAGCCTCCACTGTGTTTCACAGATGGCTGCGGACACTCAGTGTTGGACCTCTCCGGGCCTCCTCATACATACTGACGATGGTTTAATCCATCAAACCTGCTGATAATGCTTTTCAGTGCAGTTCTGGTGTAATGTGTCAGACCTCAGTCTTTCCTCCCTGTTTTCCTCCCTTAAGAACGGTTTCCCGACAGCCGCCCTTCCACTGAGACCATCTCTGATGAGGCTTCAGTGAACAGCAGATGGATCAGCAGAAGGTCCGGATGATCTCTCAGGTCCTGTGTCACGTCTTTGCTGGATTTTTTCCTGTTTCTCAAGGTCGTGACTTTCAGATCCTTTTCATCTGCTGCAGATAAATTTTTAGGCTTCAAACTTTTTCTGTCCTCCACGTGTCCCACTTCCTCAGAGCTTTTAAGGACACTCTGACCACCATGCTGAGAGATGCCAAGGTTGCAGCTAACAGCTCTTTGGGAATCAGCTTGTTGGAGCAAAAATCCTATTTCATGCTGTCAGACCGAGTTATCTTTGACATTTTTCATAGATTCAACTAAAGGAATGGGAACAAATGATGTGTTTCTGTGACAGGCTGCTGGTAACAAAGAACCTAAAGACAGTTTGAAACTGGTTCTTTGCTCAGTTTTCTGTTATGTGTCGACACGACTCTGGTTGATTCATCGGTCCAACAGTCCTCTGAAAATGCTCAGGTCCAAGGACTGGACTGGGAATGAGTGAGAAAGCAGCCAATGTCCAAAGAAAGGTCTGCAGAAAGCTGGAGAACTGTTGCTCAAGACCACTTTAAAAATCTGTCTCCTTGGAGGCAAAATACTAAGAAATGAGGGGTGGCTCAAGACTTTTGCACAATATTGTATTTACTTTAAAATACTTTAAACATAAAAGTAATTGGAAATCTTTTACTGTGGTATACTACTTCAAGTTCAAAGTGAGCAGCTGAGTATAACTCGCCCCTTAAGTTAAGCCAACTAAACTCTATTTAAATATTATAATATTGTTAAATAATATAATAATAATAATATATTATTAAAATGTAATGTAATATAAACTATTGCAAGATTATAAAATACATTTCAGAGGGTGTGGGAAACACGGGTGTGAGGTTTCCTCCTCTGCTTTGAATGTACAGCCATGTTTGCAATAAACAAATTAATGTTGAACTAATATAGATAATGACAGGATTATTCTGTGATTATAGCACCGAGCACAGACTTTAATGGTGGTAATGGTTATACAGGGTTACATAATAAACCCCAACGGTTCCAGAACCATTATGGCTGATATGGTTTCATGTTTTAGGTAAAACAGGACGTGATGCTGTGATGTTTGCCTCCAAAAATGAGTGTCCTAAAAAAATATCCTCTCTCTCGGAAACATTAAACCATCAGACCAGGCCATTTATAGGCAGTTATAGCTATAGTTCAAAATTCAGTTTGAACACTTATGAGGGACTCGTGGCCTGGACAAAGATGAGCCGACCCATCCTCCGAAGCAAGCAAACAAAACGCTGCAGAGCTGCTGTTGAGTCTGGAAAAACCAGAGCTGTGAGGGTTTGTAGTTACTGGAGAAGGAAATACTGCATAATGACATAATTATCACGGACTGTGCAATAACAAAAGAGCGTCTTTGATTATAAACCGGAAGTCTACAAAAAACAGGGTGCACCGTGAGGACTGAGCTAAAACTGACGCAAAGCACCAAGAACCAAACATCACAGTAAAATAACCAAACGGAGGGCAAACCTCACCCGAATACCTGAACTCCGGATCAACAGAGGAGGAAAACACAAAGGGACCGAAGCAGGAGTCGAGAGGGAAACACAAGGAACTAAACTCAGAGCTGAGCCTAAACAAAGACAAAACCGAGAAAACCATCGAGGAAAGGAAAACAGGAAATGATCACGGGTACCTAAAAATACTCAACATGAATGAGCTCAAAGGTGAACACAGGGACAACAGCAGACACCGCCAGGGGAGGAAAACCCAGATACCAGATAGGACCGATAACATGAATCCAGAACTCAGTCAGTGGAAAACCTGAAACCCAAAAACATGAAAGATGAAGGACTCAAAAACAGCAAACTCCATACACACTGAGAAAACACACAAGCCAAAACTCAACCATGATAAAAACCTGACTCCTCAAAGCCAAACCCCGGCTCCAAGACCAGGAATTCAAGGTTAGTGGTGACATGAAGATGATGCCGCAGCGAAGCACAGCACTTCCACAGTTTGGAACATGAACACACGAGCACAGGGAAGATGGAGGGTGAGGGTTAATCTCTTCTCAGTGAAAGTTCATGTTGAACGCCGTCATTATGGCGGGAAGAAGCCGAACATGGACCACCCTTCAGCCAGGTCTCAGCGTGAGGTTAGTCACTGATGTGTAGCTGGTGGTTTGGATGACTCGCTGACCTCAGCTGACCTGGAAACAGGGTCAGTCCTTCATCACCTCACAGGGCTTTAGATCAAATGAACCTCCATGAAGCAGATGCTGATGTTACATTCAACTAAAGTGTCTAGGGGGGTTGGGGAAGTAACAAAAAGTGATCGGGTTGACAAAAGGAGACATGAAAGCAAAACTGGTAAAATAAAGGATTTTTATTAAAGGTTGTAACAAAAAGAGACGGACAAGCCGCTATCACCTTTAAACAAAGGAAAAACAAAACACAGGAATTACTTAACGTAAACAACCTAAGCTAAGAGGCATGCACACGAGAACAAAAGACCACCCTCCTCTCCACTGAGCAGGAGTAAAACACCCTCCTCTCCACTGAGCAGGAGTAAGATGCTGCAGCAACACAGTTCCCAAACTGTGACACAAAAACAGTCTCTGGCAATCACTGGGCTGAGCTCTCCTCTCTCTGGCCTTAAGTACCCCAGCTTGATTGCTGAGTTGGGTCAGCTGTTCCAAAAGGGGTGGCACCCAAGGCTGGAGAGAGCAAGCCACACCCAGCAGGTCAGGAAGCCACAGCAGGCCCGGCTAGGGCCGTAACACCCCCTCCCATAAAATACAAACCAATAGTTTGTTATAGAGGGTCACACACACCAGAAGTCAAATGTTTGAACATGTTGCCAGGATGCCATTTCACCAAAATTCTACCAAAATCCAAATACTTTCACCAAACACCAAAGCAGCGATTCGGCATAGCGCGTGGGATTTGCCAATAGCTTCTCAGTGGCCCCAAAACACTAAGAGAGGTTTGCCCAATGCTGCTCAAGTATGGTCCCACAGGACCACCAGCAGGTTTTTGAGCCAGGAAAACTAAACATTGAGGGTTGTAAGGAGCCCTCATGCAAACACTCTTCTTTGGCCTCTTTACCAGGTCAAGGCAATTGACATGCTGGCCAACCAGACCTGCAGATCTACCTGAGTGAGGTTCAGGCAACACACCACATTGCTGATTAGGTGGACCAGAAACATGGTTGACAGGTGCAGAGTTGGCAAAACTCTGACACTTACCATGTGGCACGGCGCAATTATGACCCAAATGCAGCTGTTTAGTGTTATGCCAGGCCCCTTTGTCAGTCTGAGAGCCACAACTCGATGTCTTTCTCCAGTTAGGCTCTTTTCTGGTGCGTCCCTGCTGCCTATGTTTTAATTTTGGACAGCTGGCAACAAGGTGGTCAGGTTTACGGCAAAAGAAGCATAGTCTCTTTACCTTTGACACCTTGCCACTCTCAGGCTTCTCAACAGCATCATTGCTGGCCCTCTGAGGCACACTATGAGAGGGGAGGTTATTTTCTGTGGTATTCATTTTGTGGGACAAAACAAACTCATCCGCCAAGATGGCAGACTGCTGCAAAGTGGAAACCCTCTGTTCACTCAGATATAATGCTATACACTCAGGCACAGAGTTCTTAAAGTCCTCCACAAGCATGAGCTCACACAAAGTAGCCAAATCACTAGCCTTGCTTGCAGAGCACCACCTACCAAAGAGTTTTCTCTTCTCTCTGGCAAAGTCTCTGTACGTTTGACCAGAGGTTTTCTGAAGCCCTCTAAAATGCTGCCTATAAGCTCCAGGCACACATTCATAAATTGTCAGGATGGCATTTTTTAGCTTGGCATAAACTAAACTGTCCTCAGCAGACAGAGCAGAGCAAGCGTCCTGGGCCTTACCTGTCATTTTGCACAACAGCATGATAGACCAGACTTCCTGAGGCCATTGCAAAGCAGTCGCTATGCGTTCAAATATGGTAAAAAAGCTCTCAACACTCGACTCACAAAAGGATGGAACAAGGTGAATATTACTGCTCACAAAGACAGTCATGGATGGCTGTACACCATCAGAAGCAGGACCAGAGCTTATCTGCGTCAGCTTATGCAACTTGACTGCTTCCTCCATTTTCATTTGTTCCAGCTCCTTTGTGAACTAAAACTCCCTTTTGGTCCACCCCAACAAAAGGGAAAGGCGTGCCAGCCGGTCTTTAACTTTATTTAAACAATCAGACACAGTCCAACAAACACACTAAGGCAAACTTGAGAGTTTGGGATCCAGTTATCTTAACACACCAAATTAAAGAACCGCTACACAATGCTAGCAACCAGCAAACAACTTAATACAACTCAGTGATATGTAGTGCAAGACCTCATGAAACAACCAACACAGACTTACCCAGTTCCTAAATCACACCAAACTTTGCCTACCTGTCTTCTGGAGGTTACTGGGCTCGAGGCGACTTGAAAGGCAAGAACTTCAGTGGCTGGAGCCCTGAATTGCCTACCCCCAACAGGGAAATAATCCCCACCCAGGATTACTCCGAAAATAAGAAAAGCAAAACAACAAAAGAGCGTCCGATGGAAGAACCGAAAGAGCTCAGCTGGACACTCACCTAACTTAACTGGGAAGCTGTATTGCCTGCAGTTAACACTACGGCAACTGCCCACCAACCAACTAACAATAAGTCAAACTAAGGCAAATGTCAAACCTTCTGTCATATCCCGGACGAGCCCCCACTTGTTACATTCCCCTAAAGTGTCTAGGGGGGTTGGGGAAGTAACAAAAAGTGATCGGGTTGACAAAAGGAGACATGAAAGCAAAACTGGTAAAATAAAGGATTTTTATTAAAGGTTGTAACAAAAAGAGACGGACAAGCCGCTATCACCTTTAAACAAAGGAAAAACAAAACACAGGAATTACTTAACGTAAACAACCTAAGCTAAGAGGCATGCACACGAGAACAAAAGACCACCCTCCTCTCCACTGAGCAGGAGTAAAACACCCTCCTCTCCACTGAGCAGGAGTAAAACACCCTCCTCTCCACTGAGCAGGAGTAAGATGCTGCAGCAACACAGTTCCCAAACTGTGACACAAAAACAGTCTCTGGCAATCACTGGGCTGAGCTCTCCTCTCTCTGGCCTTAAGTACCCCAGCTTGATTGCTGAGTTGGGTCAGCTGTTCCAAAAGGGGTGGCACCCAAGGCTGGAGAGAGCAAGCCACACCCAGCAGGTCAGGAAGCCACAGCAGGCCCGGCTAGGGCCGTAACACTGACACGTGATAAGTTTTCTGTTTTCACTCTGTTGTTATATTTTTTACCCTGATTTTGTTTGTTAGGATTGGTATCCACCCTTGGTAAAGACCCCCGGGATCTGTGCACATCTGTGTTACACCAGAGGCAGAAGAAGGACTCACGTGCACGCAGCGGCGCTCCACGATGATGTCAGCTCTGCGCTGTCGCTGAGGCAGCAGGTCACACAAAGGATGACTTAAAATAAACAAGTGTGTCAGAATAATCAGACTTGTATCTGACCCTTACCTCATTATTATGACTCATCATCATCTAACAGAGACACAAGACTCACTATTCTACACCTTTGACTTATTATCTCTGTTACTTCTGAAATTATGGCTTAACTTTACAAAGATAAAACTCACTGTTTCTCAGAATTTTGAATTACTGTCTCTTTCTTACAGGACACTTCTTCATATTCATGTCTTACTGTCTTATTTCTATTGTAATTTATTTGCTTGTAATTTTGGCCTGTCTACAAGTACTTCATATTTCTGACCTTGTATGCTGAAATTATGACTTTCCAGCTCATAAATATGGCTTTTTATATTAAACTGTGCAGCATCTCATATATCTGACTGACTGACTGGCATGCCATTATAAAAACATAAGTACACTTATCATTCCCCACATGTTGTAAACTGAGTTGGAGCTTTCTCGATCAGGTGTATCTACTTTTTTTTTATAGATGTAAAACCTCTGACGGATTTCTTCCAGCTGGACGTTGGTGGAAAACAGCGGCGTGCTCGCACTCATCTGTGTGAGGCGCTCCGGGTTAATCTGTTCAAATGGGCCTTTAAGGAAAGCATCAGGGCCAGCACGCTTTCATATCGACCACCTTCAGATTGGCTGCTGTGGTTTGAGTGATCCTCGGGTCTGCTCCTCTTCCTCTTCCTCGCTTGAAGCGCTTGCTGAGAGCACTGCTGCTGTTATCTAACTGTGGAGGCCATGCTCTCAGCTCAGTGATGCTCAGCCTGAAATGCTTTTTCACTTTTATTTCTCCAGAGAAAATGTGCTCACGGGTGGTGCGGGCCAAAAATGAACAGCTGAACTTTTTTCAGTCCCAACCCTCTAAATACCACTGCTGTTAACTAACTAATGTTATTATCAGAGAGAAAGGATGCCACACTGGCCCGAATAATCTGTTGTCTTGTTTTTGTAGACGAGACGGTTACGTGCTTATGACATCATTCACAAACAGGGTCACCTCTTAGGGTCAGTGTGTTTGTGGAGCCCAGTTTAACCTTGCAGGAGATTCTGAAAGCTCCTGTTACAGCCGTTAGAGAAACAAATCAATGAAAATTATAAATGAATACGCTGAACACCAATCATCAACCTCAACGGCTGAACGCACCAAGCCTGCAGTTCCTCTGCAGCCCAGCAGAGGCGCCAGCAGTGAGCCAGTCCCCATAGACTCCCATGTTAAAACTGTCCAGCAGAAACAAACATGCTCACAGCCTGATACAGAAACTGCTTTGGTCTCTGTGGATGGGGTTGGCGATATAGCCCCAGAATTATATCATAATGTTTCAGGTCATTTTTTTGGTCCTACTTGGGACGTTGTATCTTCAGTCAAGCTTTTTCCCCTGCTGCTGTGAAACCACACAGGAAGTGTAAGTCTGCTGGCTTTGGGAACAGTCCACCCATTTTTATTTTTTTTGGACAAATCCTTAAATAATTAAAAAATGGTAAAACATATGTTTGATAAAAAAAAAATAAAAGCATGCTTTGCGCAACCAAGCTGGTCATTTCAGTGCTTGAACAGTGATTCCACAGCAAACAGTCGGGGACTAGATCCTGTACAATCACATATAGTTGGAATGTTTGCTTTGCAGCACTCCGATCAATTAACCAACCTGCAGTGACAGCTGGACAGGTAACTGATTTCACCTTTCCAAGGAGCAATAAAGCACCACATCATTCTTTGTATTTTACATGGCTAATCTGAATCTGTTCTCATGATGTCAGTGGACCCAGAAACAGCTGCACTTATCATCAGTAATACTTTTGATTATCTTCATGACCTCATTGATGTTTCAAGCATAAAGGGGTCATTGAATGTGTAAGGTTCAGAAGGTTATTTGTGAAAATAAAGTAAAAAAAGAAAAGAAAAGAATAGTGGAAATAAAAATGTTTTCCTCTTGATTGTAGTGGAATAAAATCCTCACTAAAGAACCATAAACCTGACTGTGGGTGTGAGGGTTTAACCTGCCAACACTAACACACCTGTGCAGGGTTTCACTCTCACCTTAATTTTCTTGTGAGACTTGAAAAGATTTTGCAGCAATCAACAAGTCGAACACGATTGGCTCCATTTTTGTCAGATCGAGCCTT
This sequence comes from Pterophyllum scalare, assembly GCA_024447675.2. NCBI lineage: Eukaryota > Metazoa > Chordata > Actinopteri > Cichliformes > Cichlidae > Pterophyllum > Pterophyllum scalare. The sequence continues at coordinate 60,148 of JAMQGT020012461.1, read as the reverse complement.
ATCTTATTATGACAAAGAACAGACGGCGAGCTGGACTACATCTCGCCCAGCTGGTCGATGACCACACACACACAAACACACACGCACACACACACACACAAAAGAGGAAACAAAATTGTTCAGTGATGCTGTCAGTTTGCTTCAGTCAGATGCGTCATGTCGTTTGTTTGTAGAACTGATTTCTCTTTCCAGTATTTTTCCCACACTGAGGTTTTTAAAGAAATTGTGCGTATGCAGCTCATAACTATGGATGGACAAAGATACACAAAATGACCACAAATGAAGCTCACAATGTGTGAGCCGGCTGAAGAGAATAAAATGTTCTCTTAGTCAGAAAGTTTGAATCTTTTTGGATTGTTCATATTTTTCATGCATTTGAAGCTTTTTATCATCAGTGTAATAAACAGATTCATCGCTCTATTAAATGACCAAGAACAACGATTATAACTCACGAAGTTATCCCAGTCAGTCCGAGTTGGACTGCGATTGTTTGGAGACAGACGAGGCGATCTTATTTTGCATGTTTGAAAATTCTGCTTTTCATCGTAATCATTGTAAGTCTTAATGACGTCATTAATGAGGTTCATCAATGAGGGTCATTAATACAGCAATTAACTGTCATAAATCGCTGAAAATTGTAAATCTGGTGCAACTGCTTCCATTTAGAGCCCAGACCGAACCTCATGGATCTGAAACAGAAATTCTTCCACAAATAGTGACGTAGTTGCTGCAAAATGACATAGGTGCTTGGCAACCTTGCTTCTTATGGGATTAAAAGCATTTGGCAACTAGGTGACTCGAGTCCCTTACTGAAAATAGATGCGTTACAGACGAGTTGTGAACATCGGCATAGACTGACTCAGATTCATTGCAACGTGTTGGCATTTATAAATTACACAGCAGTTATCTATAAACCTTCATCGAGCTGTCTGAGAGTGATTGCAGTTGGACTGCAATTGTTTGGAGACAGGTTGCCTCTCAGGTGGCCTGCGCAATCGCCTTGCAATCCAAAGCGGTCGCTCGGAGCCCGAGGATGTTGTTAGCCACAGAATGGTGACCGCAGTTCACTCACTGGTAACAACACTTCCTGTAAGTTACACACGAGTTAATAAAAAATGATGGTTAAAAAGGAGCTCAGACCAATGACAAAGACCACCAGAACCAGTGCTGTTTCCTGTTAACTTGCTGGCTCTGCAGCTGAGGGGTCCGTCATGGATAAATGACTCAATAAATAACCGACAACTGAGACAGTAAACATGTGGTCGAGGACGCAGGCCGGCCTCGCTCTCCATAATCACATCAGCGTGCTGCTGAGGGCCTGATGGCCTCCCTGCTCGGACGGCTGCTGGGCCTCAGCGGTTGTAATGACCGGCCTGGAGCGAGTCTCCCAGCACGCACACACGAGCTGGACGTCACTGTAATCACATTACTCCTCCCAGTAACACAGCATCATAACCAACTATTGTTAGATGTTCACTGATCTCATTACAGAGACTGAGCGGGTGAAAACGTGCATGAGGAACATTTTCAAAGAGTTAATTAAAAAGGGTGTCAGTGGAAAGCAAGTAAGTATTTAAGCATGTTTTTTCATCTCGTGCTGGTCTCCCACGCCGTGAAGGAAATACTCCACAATGCTTATCGCACAGATCAGTAAGAATCACATTTTAATTAACCACCGCTGTGTTCCTGCTTCAGCTTAAATGCAGAAAAACAGACAATGTAAGATGAAATGTTAACTACACTCAACATTACTGCAGTGTGTAGCAGGAAACAGGAATAACTTGTACTACTACTACCACTACTACTACTACTACTACTACTACTACTACTGTAGTACTACTGGATAACAGCCACAGATAGTACGGAACAGCTTTGAAATGAAACTCGACCTCAGCATCAAATGTTCGACTCACATTTGTTTGTAGTTATTTTGTTTGTGATCCTTTCTGGATTTCTTTATGCTCAGTTTGTATCACTTTGTTGTCGATTTGGACGTTTTACATGTGTTTGTGGTCATTTCATCAGGTTTGTGAAACTTGTGTGTGTGTGTGTGTGTGTGTTTTTTTATTAGTGATCATTTTCTTTGGTTAAGAAATTCTTGTCTCTTTTTATTCCTCTGTTTGCTGTAAGAAGCACAGCTCCTAGTGTTGTATTTGTGTTCTTCGCTTGCTCATCCTGCATCAGTTTTTCTTCTCACCTGTCTGAAAGAACCCGAGATTTCTCGTATTGTTTCTGCCGTGGGAGCTGAAGCTGCTGGTGTACTACAGGAAGTGACTGTAGCTGTGATATAAATGAACTTTTTCTCCTGAGGCCCGTGCTGCCGTTGCTGAATCGCGTCTGGCGGGTGGAGGAGAAGGTGTGTGGATGTTCGGGAGATGTGGAGTGGAGCTGGAGGCAGGTGTAGAGGCTTCGCGTCCACCCCCGAATCGCTGCTGAACCTCCCTTACATAAAGAGTGTTATGAAAGCCAGTCAACAATCTGCTTTGATTCACACGAGCCCGGTCATGAGTCACTTCCACCGCAGCTGAAAAAGCAAGAGAGGCGCTGCGGTTATGTCATCAGAGGTTTCACTGCATGGATGGTCGCAGCGCAGAGTATCAGGAGAACTGTGGGCTGATCTGAGTGCTCTTCACTGTCACTTTACACCAACATGCCTGTATTTCATCTCTTTTCCAGCCTCACTTCTTTGTGTCTCTTTTCAGGTCAAGTATAGATAGCTAAGTTTTACTTCAAACACCTGCGCTGCTTTTTTAAATCAAACTGGTTCGTTTGTGCAGATGTGAACACGGCAGGAGGAGGTGGTCTCGATCCAGTTCCAAACGAGCTCCAGAGCGGTTCGTTTACACTGACCGAGCAGGTGGAAACGCCTTCTTGGAACCAGGTATGCTGAAATGTGAACGTTTGTCCAATTTGATATCTGAGAACAGTTAGCCACGCCCACATAAAATGATTCGCTGGTTGGTTGGTCACACCTAATAAATGAACCCATTCCCCTGAGGTTGTTCCTGTGTGTGAGTCTGTGTTTCTTTGAGGTCATTTTGCCTCTCTGTGGACACTTCTGGACCTTTTATGGACACTTTGACTCGTTGGACTCTCTTTCAGGTCATTTTTTTGTCCTTCACTGGTCAGATAATTGCATTAAAAATCCTCCAAAAGGCTCCAACAGCTCAAACACGGTCCAGAGGTCCAGTTCAGGGACTCCAGTTAGCTGAGGTGAAGCCTAGCAGACAGCTAGCAGCTACAGCCACCTGTGTCACCATCCACCTGTCAGTCAATGAGGCCACGCCCCTCATAATGCAAACTTTAAACAGGTGAGTTATAGAAACATCCTCCCCCATACAGCTGTTATGATGGGGGAAATGATCTAAAGAGACCTGTAAACATGCTTATTTCTGGGAGTCTATGGGGACTGACTCACTGTGGCGCCTCTGCTGGACGACAGAGGAACTGCAGGTTCAGCGTTTGCGCCATTTTTCAGGTCAGAAAGTGAGGCAGCAGTCCAACAGGATGCCCATTCCCACTTTTGCCGATACATTTCGAAGCAGAATTGAATTGCACAGCCTGACATCAGGAGCAGATTTCCAGAGTTTCGATCCTCCTGGCAGTACACAGCAGAGCTCCAAACTGAGTCCTGAAAACCTGCTCTAATCAAGTTCAGGAAATAAGGAGAGTATTGATGTTCACTCTGAAAAACCACGGCTTTCCTCTCATATGTTTTTCATTTGCTCTTGACTTCAGGCCATCATAATTTCAGTTATAAAGAAACATTTTGGCCCACACACACACACTTTTAGTTGGAACAAAGTAAGCTCTGCTAAAAAAAAAAAAAAAACTGAAAAAACGTAGCCTGATAAGGACCCGTGTGCATGTGTGCGTCCCGAGACAGGATCAGAACCCGATTGTGTGTCCTGTTCGTCTTTTACTTTGAAGGTCTTCCTCCTGCACCTCCTCCTGAACACTCGCCGCACCACGAAAGCCTCCCCGACTGGTTTTTAATGTGTTTAAACTCAGATCTGAAGTTCTATCTGAGAAGAGGAACAACAGCCAGAGCTGCTTTTCAAAGGAGAGCAGACGCTACAGGAAAACGAATCAACGCACAGAGCGCGGAGACATTAATGCAGTTAGCAGCATCTAATGAGGCCAGGAAGTTATTATCCAGCAGATGATGGATCTTCTGCTCTCTGATTGGGTTAGTGTCAGTCACAGCACCGAGCCAGCTGATTGGTCAGAGCGTAGACCTCTGAAGGAAAGACCACACCGCCATGTGTTCCACCCAGACGACCCAAAGGAGTGAGATATCACACCGATAGTTCCCCCTCTGTCCTCACAAAGCTTTGTGGTTGTTTGTCTTTGCCTTTGTTTTGTTGTTTTGTTCTCACTTGTTCACCGTGATTATTTAAGGTTTGAGTTACAGTAATAATAATAATAGACAGGAAGACCCATCCATCAACCCCAGCCTCCTCCCTACTCTATCACCTGACTTTCATTTTTTATGAACAGCAACACAGCTGCTCATAAAAAACTTGGAAAATGCATTCTTTTGTGCATGATCCTGGACACAGACATTTAGCATAATGAACATGTCCGATTGGTTCATTTGGATTCATGTTGCAAAGTGAATTTCTTCTCGTTTTAAGGAGTGAAAGAGCAAACCTGACAGAGGCTGGAGAGGTGGCGAGGACACGAGAGGATGTCGGCTCTTTTCTTGACATCTAGTCACGGTCGACAGCTTCGTGCCGACATCAGACAGTGAGGTGCTGTGATACGTGAGGAAGTTAAAATTTTCAAAAATTGAAATGAACTGGAAGTGTCTGAGCTACATCCCTGCTTCCTCACCTGTGGACCCTGAGAGCGTGTCTGTGGCCTGATCATGTGTTTATGAAAAGCCAGTGTCTTCACTCGATGATGAAGAAGAAGCTGTTTCATGTTTTAGAGCATCCAAAGTCCCGTCCATCAGATCTTGGGTGCATTTCATGTGTCTTTGGGGTTTTTGTTGACACATCAGTCGATGTGGAATTTGATGCATAATTCATTTTAGCAACAAAGGCAGCTGCACGGTCTGTGGTGATTACTTCAGCATCCAAATGAAAGTCCAAAGTATGATAAAGTATAATATTAGAGCTAGATGGTCTGGGAGCATCCTCTGACACTTTACTTCAGCTGTGTACTCTGCTATGACCTCCACAACAGTTTCCCACCTGAGATGTAAACGTGCCCATAGAAACTACAGACTGCTTCCAGCTGAGTGCAAAACTCCACAAACCCTCCCGGTGAAGTGAGACAGCAGCTCTGTCTTCTCCTTTGCCTCAGAGATGGCCTGAGCTGCTGTGGTCAGACACACAAGCCTGTCCTGCAGCCTCTGGAGGTCCTCTGGAGGGTCACAGCAGAACAACAACGCTCAAATATAAGAACTAAAACTAACCCTGAAGTAATAAAGTCACACTGAGAACCACACTCGTATTTGATGTCACAGTGGAAGCCAGCACCACGACCGGAGACCAACTGAAGTCCTGATTTTGTTATTTCTGCGCCACATTTAGTGCATCTCTCAGCATGCCTCCATGATGCAGTGGTTAATGTGTCTGCTTCACGTGGGAGAGATCCTTGGTCTGAGACCAGGAGGAGATAGAGACCCACTCTCAATTCATGTGTGGGTTCCAAGCCTGGACAAAGAGCTGAGTCAGAAAGATGTAAACTCTGCGCATCTGGTTACTGGTCCGTCCTCTCGGAGAATAAAGGTGGAGCTGAAAGCTCTTTATTTAGTGCAAAATTCCACTCATGATGAAACAGGAAAGGTCTGTGGGACTTTTGTCAATTTTTAGCATGATTTTGAAATAATTCATCAGTGGAAACAGAGGAGCTCCACGTGAGCCAAATCTCAACAAATATTAAATATTCGTTTACACCAGCAATAAAAATAAAATAAAATAAAACCAAGCAGAACAAAAACAAAGATTAAACATACAGATGATAAAAGTTCATAACTTCATGCTGCCTTTAACCACCTCTGTATTTAAAAGCTCACCATCGAGCTTTGCTCTGCAGGCATGAGAGAAAAAAGGCTTTCATGTCCAAAGAAATAACTGATAAATATGGTTTCTTTCACTCTCCTCACTGAACCCACTGCTTTCTTTAACATGACTGTTTCACACATTTTCAGGTTTTTTCGCACCAATTTGGTCTCATGAGAATAAACTGAGAATTAATGCAGCAAAGATTTACCTCAGAGAAACACACATTTAAACCCCACAGGTAGCTCAGAGCTGTCCTTTTAAATCAGGTTCAGACCTTTTAGCATCGTTCTGTTGGAGTTTCTGCTGTCTGATGTAAACCTTTAACTTAATTAGTCTTTTTTTTTTTTTTTTTACCTCAATCACTAATCATATCTTCAGGTGCATCAATATAATGGATGTTAAAAGTATTGAATACACAAGTGAATGTTTCCATTAAATAATCAGGGATAGCAGGGTGTGGCTTATTTAATCGTTGTATGCATTTATGTCAAAACTTTTCCTTGTGGGGTTCAAATAATTTGCTGGAAGGCCCCATTTGGTCCCCAGGCCACTGTTTGGATATCAGCAGAAGAGCAGGAAGTGAGGATGGATTTGATGTGTTCAACTGTGTCATGTCCCCCTCTAGCGGCTGTTTTCAGTCAATACATCCACCTGCAGAACTGAAAACAGGAAGAAGAGAAACACAGTGAAGCAAAGAGCTGCAGGTTTATGCCGAATCCTTTAAAATGAACTAGAAAGTAAGGAGAATACCAGCACAGCAACTCCTCCAGCCTCTGTTCTCAGCCTCCAGCCTCATTCAGGCTGTGAGGCAGTCATCCGGATCAGCAACACTTCATTCAATAAGCAGCTAGTTTGTCTGCATCACAAAACTATTTAAACTGCTCTCCCTGTTGATGAAGCTACAGTGCAGCACCCAGCCTTCTTGGAGTTGGTGGGTGAGGTTCTTGCAGGTGACTCCGTTGTCCTAGACTTCAATGCTCAGGTGGGCGACAACAGTGAGACCTGGAGGGGCGTGACTGGGAGGAACGACCTGCCTGATCGGAATCCAAGCGGTGTTTTGTTATTGGACTTCTGTGCGAACCACAGTTTGTCCATAATGAACATCATGTTCGAACATAAGGATGTCCATACGTGAACGTGGCACCAGGACACCCAGGTCTGTGAAGCTGTCCACTTACCAGTCTCTCCCTCCCCTCACCTATGGTCACAAGCTTTGGGCAGTGCCTGAAAGAACAAGCTCATGGATACAAGCAGCAGAAATGAGCTTCCTCTGAAGGGTGGCTGGCCTCCGGTTTCCTCCCACAGTTCAAAGACATGCAGCTAGTGGGGTTAGGTTAATCAGTCACTCAAAATTGCCCAATGTGAGGGTGGCTGGTTGTCTGTCTCTCTGTGTTAGCCCTGTGACAGCTGGCGACCTGTACTGGGTGTACCCTGCCTCTCGCCCTATGACAGCTGGGATAGGCTGTTCTGCATAAATGTTAGTTTCTGCAGATGTAACGGGACTCAAACCTTCCAGAAAGTTCAGCTTCTGTCTCGTCAGTCCACAGAATATTTTCCCAGAAGTCTCGGGGATCATCCAGATGTTTGTTGGCAAATGTGAGACGAGCCTTTGTGTTCTTGTTGGTCAGCAGTGGTTTTCTCCTTGGAGCTCTTCCATGGAGGTCCATCTTTGCCCAGTCTCCTTCTTCTTGTTGGATCATGAACTCTGACCTTAGCTGAGCCAAGTGAGGCCTGCAGTTCTTTAGATGTTGTTCTGGGTTCTTCTGTGACCGCCTGGATGAGTCCTCGATGTTCTTCGAGTAATTTTGGTAGTCGGTCGCTCCTGGGAAGGTTCTCCACTGTCCCAGGTTTTCTCCATGTGTGGGTAACGGCTCTCACCGTGGTTCTCTGGAGTCCCAAAGCCTCAGAAATGTCTCTGTGACCCTTTCAGACTGATAGATGTCAGAGACTTTGTTCCTCAGCTGCTTCTTTAGATCGTGGATGATGTGCTGCTGTCTGAGATCTTTCAGCTTCACTTTGTCAGACAGCTTCTATTTAAGGGATTTCTGCATTCAGCAGGTCTGCAGTGATCAGGCCTGAGTGTGGCAGTGAGGCTGAACTCAGTTTGTGAAACACCTGTGAAGGCTTCGCACATCACAGTCCCACCTGCTATCAGCCTCAGGAGGGGTTGGCTAATGGTGCAGAGCGACCTGAAGATGCAGGAAAATTACTCGGTGTGGATAAGAAACAGAGATTTGTTGGGCTTTTCTGATGTCCTTCTTACCCCTGTGTTGCCCTGTCTTCATCCCTGTTTTGTTTACATTTATCCCCCTTTGTGTTTCTTTTTTTGCACTTCCTGTTTCTTCTGCGTTCTCCCTCCTAATCTCAGATAGTCTGCATCTGTGTCTGGTTGCCCTCCTTTCCTCTTATCTGCCCCACTTCAGCCGGAGCCTGATTGTAAAGTCAGTCGAATGTGACGTTTGACAGCAGCTGCATCAAGAATCGTTCAGTTTGTTGTATTTTATGATCTCAGTTATGACGGAGCTCATGATTTAGAATGAAAGTGACAGATATTTAATCCCACACACAGAAACAGTGAAGGCCACAGAGTTTGAGCATGTTAAAGAAAAAGTTTTTTAGAGAGTTTGGATAGTCCAGTTCTTTGATTTCTGAGGGTAAAAACACTCGTAAAGGACACACCTGAGCATCCTTGATTATAGCTCCTCCTGCACTCTCCTCTCTCCTCATTTCAGGAGCTGAGACCTCCTCCAGCCTCAGGCTCTGACAATGATTTCCGATCACAGGCAGGAGGGTGGAGGAGACGAGGAGGTCCAGATTACGGATCTCATCTGCCCCCCCTCTTCGTTAGTTTCACCTGACTCGGCTGTTCTCACCTGTGTATGATCTTGCCTCTGTCTGTTTGCCCTCCTTTGGGCCACTTCAGGGTCCTCACATTCCTTTTGTTTCAGCCAATAAAAAGCTCACTTTTATTTTGAATTCTTCTCGCTTCTGTTGGCTCGCTCCATCAGCCCATGACACCGACATTCGAGATGACGCAGATTATTTTGTTCAGATATGAATGAAGGGGGCTGCTGCTCTAATATCAGGCGCTACTTATTTGTACTTTACAGAGATTCAGGTGCCATTTTTGTACCACATGACAATACAAAAATGATCCTTTAATGTCGAGCTTCACCGGCTTCTAAGGTGCACATAGCAGAAGAGAAATATCGCAATTGCTTTGGTGAGATATTCACAGCGGAAACGTCGTTCTCACCGCTCTCACTGTTCTCAGAGCAGTTCAGGCATTTTTCATAAATGAGACACTAAAGCAATCAAAACCTTTTTCACATGTGTCAAAATATGGAGTCAGTCACTTCATCTCTGAGCAGTGAATAAAAACCTTTCACCACTGTTTGAAGACTTAGACACCAAATTGTTTTTTACTTTTTGAAAACCGGACTGACTTCAGAAAGAGTGCTGCAGAATGTGGGCCGGGGACACAACAATGAAATGTGAAGGATTTACTGACAGGAAAGCTCAGCTCATTTTATTTGAAACTTTACAAAACACAGCACTAACTAATGCACACTCCATGGAGCATTTAGGCACGTAGATGTGGTGATGACAGGCTGCTGAAGTTCAAACTGAGCATCAGAATGGGAAAGAAAGATGCGCGGATGTGGCATGGTTTTTAGTCTGAGTGTTTCCGAAACTGCTGATCTGCTGGGATCTTCCCACCAACCATCTCTGACGTTTACAGTGAAGGTCTGAAAAAGAGGAAATATGCCGTGAGCAGCGGCTCTGTGGGTGAAAATACCTTTTGATGCCAGAGGTCAGAGAAGAATGGCCAGACTGCTTCGAGCTGATAAGAAGGCAGTAGGAACTCGATCAACCACTTGTTACTGCTGAGGTATGCAGAGAGCATCTCTGAACACACAACATATCTGACCTTGTAGCTGATGGGCTGCAGCAGCAGAAGACCACACCACACCCTGTCAGCTAAGAACGGGAAACTGAGGCGACGATTCACATGAACATGAAAACTGTACAGCAGAAGATTTGAAAAATACTCCATGGCCTCCACAGTCACCAGATCTCCATCTAGTGTGAGGCTGACATGGAGCAACATCTCTGAGGAACGTTTCAGCACTTTGTTGAATCTGTTGAAAGTAAATAATGTAAAATTTGCGAGGAGGAGCACGGGTGAATAGATTAAAAGCTGTGTCTGTTTCATGAACTGCTTTGAGAATGTGCTACTAACAGCTGATTGTTACCAGACTTAGTTTAGTCAGAGCACACAGCAGTAACTACACAGGGGAGCTCTAACAGCTGTGGCTGCTTTCCGAGGTCATACAGGCCGCTTTTCCACCAACGGGGTGCCGGTGCCAGTATTTGAACCATTCAGCAGTTTTTCCACCGCAAACGCGCTCGGCAATCGGCCGAAAAACGGGTTCAACTCAGGCCCTGCAAGCTAGCTGGTCTGTAACCAAGAATGCGTGACGAAAGCGGCAGAAGGGCGTGACTCTGCTCTCTCAGCGTAAAGTTTTCTACTGCTGCTTCACTGCATGGTGTGTATTACAGGAGAAAAGTGATTTTCACAGCTGTGAATTAGGTTGGGCTCTAAGGCTGAACTTGCTGCTTTGTATCAGTTCATATCACAGATAAAAAGTGTGTACTTGTCGTCTTGCTCGTAATCACTGTCTGTGTTCCCCTCTGTGCTGCACACAGACACTGCAGTAGTTTGGTTTGGAGCATTAAATGTGTTCGCAGCACAAGAAAGGGGAGCACGTTCTCCCACGTTTGTGCCCTTCGGCTTCCGTGTCCAGACAAGGACCCGCCCACACTAGTACATAAAAGGATCAGCTCGCAAAGCACGGTGGAAACGCAAAATCGTTCTTAACCGTTTCCCTGGTTCACTGAAACTGACACTAGCCCGGCACAAGCACTGGCACCTCGACAGTGGAAAAGTAGCAACAGAGCCGCTTTAATATGTACTCAGCTATTATTGGAAATATCAGAACACACTCACTGATAAAACTCTGCCCCCTGCTGCTGAAAGCGTTAGTTACAGGTTGCAGGGGTAATTACAAAAGGGACCTTTAACAGCTGAGGCTGTGATTGCCAAAACTCTGCAACAGCATCATAAAATGAAGAAGCCCCTCTGAATTCGTGCTGAGTGGCTTTTGTGAGTTCGTTCCATCGTGATTTCGGATGAACTCTGACTTTCCGCGGTAACATTCCTCCACTGATTTATTTATTTGTGTCTGAAGCAGAAACAGCAGAGCAGCAGAAAAAGGCCTCGCCACCTGTCCTCCTCCTTCCTCCACAAAGTACAACAGTCCGGCGGCTCCAGCAGCGAGCAGTCGAACATGGAGGCTGAAGGGCGGCAGCCTGGCAGCGGACGGCCCGGCCGGCTGTGAGGCGCGGAGCTGGTCGGTAACACAACAACACAACAAAGTGCTCCGCTCCGCCGCCGAGTTTCACGGTGTGTGTCAGCGTGTGTGTGTCAGTGTGTGTGTGTCTGTGTGTGTGTGACTTTCTCTCCATAGAGTTTCACTGAGTTTACATCCGGGTTTTTTCCCTAGGCAATGGGAGTCGCAGCACCGCCGTTCCTTAGGCAAAGTGAAATAAATTCGCCGCACCGACACAAAAAGTAGTCCGCTTCCCGAACACATTCTCGCCGCGCCTCGCCTCGCTCATCGGCCCGATTTAACGAACTTTAACGGCCACACGTACCGACATCGACCGTTCCGTGACGGAAAAACGAGCTCCAGCGGGAGCCGTGAAGAGTTTTTGTCCCCCTTCGTCCAGCTCCGCGGCGCAGGGATCTGTGCTGTGCTGAGGCTGAGCTGAATGAGATTGAAGAAGAGTTCTTCTTGTTTTGTAGCTTCAGTTTCTCTCTTTTTACACAATTTCTACCAAAACTCACCCCGAACCACGACCGCTGGACCTGGCCCCGCGGGGAGGAGGCGGCCGGGCTGTGTGTGCGCTGCTGCTCCGCCGTGGATCGGCTTCTTACACACATATATATTTAATTAATCCAGAGGAGGACTGCTGCTGAGTAAGTGCACATTGGGCTTTTTAATTTCATAACTTTAATTTTCCCTGCTGTCAAACTTTACGCGTCTCCAGCGGCCGCCGGTGCCCGTGTATCTGCGTCTTTTTGCGGGCAGGTGTGGGGGCTTTCGGCCGGTGTGTGTCCGCTGTGTTCTCGTGTGTTTCTGTGTGTTTAGCTGCTGTGTTTCTTATTCTAGGAGTTGATATTCTGGAGGACAAGGGGCCGATATAACTTAGACCCAGCAACGCCTGCTCGCTGTCAAGGCGCCTTTTATTTCTCACTGTTAAAAGATGGCGTCTTTGGGGGGTGCCGGAGCCAGATCTGTCGCTGCTCCGAGCCTCGCCGCCGCCGCAGCCGCCGTGTTTGTGTCTTTGATGGAAGTTGTTATCAGCGTGGCTGCTGGCAGCGTTAGCTCCGCGCAGCTAACAGGATGGTTAGCATTAGCGGCTACGGCTAACGTTATCCACTTGTTCTCAGCCTCAGACGGAGCAATGTCGGACGGTTTTTCACAGCGAAACACCGAAAAACAGCCCCCAAACCACCACACTCACCCCAAACAGGCCGCCGGGGGGGGTCTTTAAGGGGAAACCGAGCGTCCACGCGGCCGCGGGGGCTTAATAAGAGGGTTATAAAACATTTATTTCTCCGCCCGAAACAAAAACCCACTTTTCAGTGTTTGAACTCCCGCAGCAGCAGGAGCAGCAGCACTTGGCGGCTTTCATCTTGAAACCCTCCATTTTAGCTTCATTTCTTCCCTTTTCGGGCCCTCTGCGGCGGCATGCGGGGCTGCTCGGGGAAGTTTATCCCGACAACTTCGTGTCCCACCCGGGGAGCAATTAGTCCAATTAACCGGCGGCCTCCGCAGCCCGCTGTCGGCCGCCGAGCACCTTCACTCAGGTGCTGCACGTAGGGACGCTTCTCAGGTACACCGGGACCCCCCCCTCCCCACACACACACACACACACACCCCTCCCTCCAAAACCACAGGTCAGAGTACTCAGGGCCCCGAGTACTCTGACCTGTCACCAGGCTGCAATGTAAAGTACTTTTATTAATTAGTCATGCAGTACTATTATATCTAAGTGCAGTTTTAAAGTACTTGGATAATGAAAAAACCTCAATATTTGTATTTCTGATACTTAAAATTTGTACTGCACTGAATTCCAGTGTGTACTGAGCAGGTTTAAGATCTAAACCAGTGAATCAAGAGTATCAGGTTTATTAATGAGTTAGACACTACTGCAGTTTTGTACTTGGAAAACTGAATTTTCTCCATTTCACTACATTCCAGAGGAAAATACTGCAGTAATGAGACTTGTAAAATACAACCTCTTGTCCCATGTGACAGGGTGGGGTTTAAAGTACTTTTTTAATACAGTACCGCTATATCTGAGTGCAGTTTTAAAAGTATTTGGATAATAGAAGTACACAAGTATTTTTGTTTTCTCGCTACTGCATTTCAGAGGGAAATGTTGCACTAAGTACTGTAAATCAGAGTACTTTGTTTCAGGGTGTAAGTTCAAGTACTTTTTATTGATTACTAATATGGTACTGCTGTATCTGAGTGTAGTTTTAAAGTACTTGGACAATAGAAGTATTTGTTTTCACTTCCTAGTGAATTTCAGAAGTACATTTTTGTAGTACTCAAGCTTTTTAAAAGATGTTAACAGTAAATCAGAGTACTTTGCTCCAAGTTTCAGGCTGCAGTGTAAAGTAGTTTTTCTTAATAAGTAATAGAGTACTAATAAACATAAGTACTGTTTTTAGTTACTTGGATAATAAAAGTTTATGACTAAATTTTCTAGTACCTCAAACTTGTACTTTTTTTTTTTAATAAAACTTCCCACAGGATCAGGCTGCGGTTTGTAGTAATAAAGTATTTTTCTCTGTAGTTTTATCAAGTTTTTCAGTACTTGAAACATGGAAATACATAAGTATATACATTTTCTGGTACTTTAAATGTGTACCATACTGAATAACTACGGTTATGGTTTAAAGTACTTTATAACACAGTACTACTACATGTATTTACATTCTGGACAATGAAGTACTTTGGTGCTTGAATTGTATCCTCTTACACACACACTGACCCACACACACACACACACACACACACACACAGACACACACACACAGACCCACTCTTGTATTGCACTACAGTACAAGATGGAAATATTTTTACTGCACTGTATTCATCTGAATGCTGTACTTAAAAGTACAAAAAGTACTTTGAGCCTCATTTTTCAGGTTTAAGGCTGTAATGTGTTGTGAAGTCCTGTAGTATTATTATCATTATTTTTATCATTATTATCATTGTTATCATTATTATTATTATTATTATTATTATTATTATTATTCATTATCGTTATTATGATTTATTATTACTATCATTATTATTATTATCATTATTATATCATTATTATCATTATTATTATTATCATTATTATTATTAATGCAGCACTACTACATTTACCTACAGTTTTGAGGTATTATATGCATACTGTTCTGTACTACATTTCAAAGGAAAAATGTTACAGTGGAATACTGCAGTTTTAAGTAGTTTTCTGCTGCTTGTTTTCATGTACTTGAGTACTTTCTCTTACTGTGTACTTGTACTCTACAAAAGTGTTTTTACTGCAGATACTTGTAAAATACACAAAACTAAATCAGAGTACTTTGAAGCTCTCAGGTTTCAGGCTGTGGTTTAAAGTACTTTCTGACAGAGTACTGCTATATCTAAATACAGTTTTGAGCTACTTGTAAAACAGAAGTACTTTAATATTTCATTTTTTAACACTCCAAATACATCTGAATACTGCAGGTATTTACTTTGTTTTAAGATAATTAACCCTTTAAACTGCAGTGAAAATAACGGAGTACTTTTCCCCTGTTTTAATAAGTTTTCAAGTACTTGGAAAGCAGATTTGTGAAGTACTAATACTACACACGGATTGACCTGAAGGTTTTAGACACAGGTTACAGTAATCCTTTACATTACAACACAACAATAATCAGAGTACTTATTGTGTCGGGTTTCGGACATAAAGTACTTTCTACTAAATTAGTAATGCAGTACTGCTGTATCTCTGTAGTTTTTAGGTACTTGAAGATAGTTTCAGTGGTTAACTCACCGAGTACTGTGAGCCCGTTGTCTAGTGTCGAAGGGTGTGGTTTAAAGAACTTTTAATACAGTAATACTACATGTAAAAACAGTTTGAGCTACTTGGGAAATTGCCACTGTACTTGTACCGTACTACATTTCAGAGGAAATGAACTTATTACTGAATACTGCAGTTTTTTTCTTCTTTTGCTTGGTATTAAGAGTTTTGTGATACTTGGAAAGTTAAAGCTAAAGGACAGTGTGAGTACTTTTTGATTCATTGTACAGTTTGTGTGTAATTACAGTTTAAAGTAAAACACAGTACATCAGAGTACCTGAGGAAGAAAATACTTCGTGCCACAGCCTGAAACTTGGAAAGTACTCTGTTTATTGTTTAGAGTTTTTATCTGAATGCTGCAGGTTTTTAAGTACTTCAGAGTATTTCCATGTCTGAAGGGTCGCTCTGTGGTGGAAAGTACTGCTGTACTTCTGTGTCTTAGTACAGTTTTGTAATACTAGGAAAATGGAAATTTGTGAGTACTGAAATTTGATTCAACTCTACGTGTACTCTGTACTACGTTTAAGAGGTTGTACTTGTTACTACATTCATGTTGCCGGTACTTTATTGTTTTTAATCCTATTAAACTTTTAAAGTACAAATCAGTAAATGGAGTACTTTGAGCTCCTTTCCAGGTTATAGCTGCTGTTTTAATAAAGTAATACTATATGGAATTAGAGTTTTGAGGTATTTGGATCATTTTCTGCTACTGTATTCCTTTAGAGGTAAATGTACTTTTACTGCACTAGACTCATCTTTTAATCAGAGTTTTTTATGTGCTTGAAACAGGAAGTATTTCAGATTTTACTGCGTATGAATATTGTTGTTTCCTCCACAGAGTTTTAAGATGTATTCATTTCTGAATCTTCTTCTGTGATGTCCACTAGTTTTTTTTTCTCACTTTGCAGTACACTGCTACTATAGTCAAGTGGCGTTTTGAGGTACTTGGAAAATGTGCTTTTCTAGTACTGTATACTACGTTTCAGAGAGAAGTGCAGTGCTAATGAAACCCAACAGCAAAGCAAAGTACTCACCCCGGCTTTTATTACAGTTTTTGCTGTGTGTGATTCCAGTTTCAGGGGCTTTGGGAAATGGAAGTACTTCAGTATTTCAGGTTCATCCTTTTTATACTTGCTTTCAGAGGAAAATATAGTTTTTTTTTCTTTTTAATCTAATGAAGTAATGTAGTAATTAAGTATGTTTCTTTTCATATTTTAGCTGCAGTTTTTATGACCCTTCAGTACTTCAGTTCTCAGTCTGCAGCTTTCAGGCTGTGCTGTGAGGTACTTCAGTGTTTCCATGTTCTTGTACTCCTCAGTACTTTTTACTGCTCTGCACTGGCCTGACAGCCATGCTTCATCAGTGGTTAAAGAGCAGTGATTTAAAAAAAGGTGAATTCAGATAGTTTTCCTTTCTAAACTTCTTGTGTGGTTTTGTGATAAATAATAAATCACCTCACGACCCCAGATTTTATCTGGTGACCCTCTTGAGGTGCCCCGACCCTCAGGTTGGTTCTTATTTTGTGTGTTTGTAGTTTGTGATCATTTCTGTCTGTATTTGTATGATGCAGACTTCAGCTGGGATAAGTGAAAGAATTAAAAGGATTTTTTTTCTCTTGTAAATGTAATTGCTGGCATCCACACACCAGGGGGCGCTGCAGGGACAGGGATGCAGTGAACAAACAGGCTGCTGATGCAACACATTATTATCATCTCCTCAAATCTTCTCTTTTCTCTTCTAAATGAATTAAATTCTCCAAACTTATTGAGCTCAGTGATTGTTTGAGGCACTCTGTGGGGGGAAGAGGCCTCAGACACTCTTTATTTTCTCTCCAGCAGAGGAACAGATGAGGAAACTCAGAGTAATGCACAGATTTAGGGGCACTTAGTTTCCTTCAGTATTGTACTTCTGAACTTCTTAAGCAGTCAAACGAGGTTGTATTTAATGTATTTGTATAAAAGACTCCAAAATTGGAGGAAAGTCAGAAAAAGGCAAATTGGTGTGTCACATGACCCCTCAGGCTTAGGTTCAGAGTCATTTTGGTCACAATAGTTTAACTTGATCGAGTGGATTCATTATAATTCACCTGAATAAAATTCAAATAAATAAATGGGATCCTGGAGTGAGGTTGGACTCTTAAAGAGGAGCAAAAATAAAGGAAAACAAAACAGGATGAAATAAATTTAAAAAACAAAACGGAAACTGTCAAATAATTTAAAAAATAATATTAAAAATAAAGCAACTTCAATAGAAACATTCACAGGAAAAGCTGAAAATGTCCTTTGGAGAAGGTAAAACGGTGACGACACATGAAGGGATTCTGTAAAAATATGTATTTTATTTTGAAGGAGTTAGAGTCGAGGGCTCCTGATGGCAGAAGGACTCGCGAGCGGGCTCATAAGAGCGCGATGTTTCTGTTTGTGCCCATCGGTGAGTCGGTACAGTTTACAGGTCACCGCGAAAACACAAAACCACCACACGAGGAGGTTCTGTGACTGAGCTCAAGTGTTTTACATCGTTCTGAGTCGGCGTGTCTGACTCTCCGAATCCTGCCGTGTAATAAAGCTGGTGTTATTGCAAGAGGACCAGCGGAGCATTTAGTGGAAAACTGCAGTTATTATTAACTTCTAAACTCTCCAGTGGGCCGGGACGGATGCTTTAGTGGGCTGGCTTTGCACCCCAGACCACGTGTTTGACACTCCAAGGATAAAGGGTGGGATGAGGCGTTTGAGTAAAATCTGTTTCTGTAGGGATCAAAAACACTGTGGGTAAGCGTGAAATCGTGTTTTCACTTATAAGTAAAGTTTTTTGGATCACTGCGTGTGTGATAGACGAGTCAGACGTTTGGACCTGAGCCCCAGTGTATCAGCCTCTGACCTCTGACATCTTTCTGAAACAGAAAATAAGTCACTCATCAGAAGCTCAGTTTTCTGCTGCTGTGCTCTCGTTTATCTGAGTGCTTCACTTACTCCAGAATGCCAATATGTACAGAAAATGCAGCTGGGCTGTTATGTTGGGTTTGTGCTGATGAAATGTTCAAAAACAGCTTAATAATTGTTTAGAATTGTTTCTTTGTCTCTGCGGAGAACGCAGATGTAAATCTGATTTTTTGTTCCTCTGAACAGGCTGAGTTTGTAACTGTGTGCGTTTGGTATGTGTTACAGGGCAGCACAGAGGGTTGGAGTCCAGTCCCACAGCCAGGTGGTGAGTCCCGTTATGGTGGTGTATTACAGCAGGGAATAGAAACAGTTAGACTTGATTGTTTTTGTATTTGTAATCATTCAGAGCCATAAATAAGTCACATTTGATTGAGAAGGTTTATTAATAAGGAGGAGAAGCAGCCTGATGTGGTTTAATGGCTCTGAATGAAGTTCCTCTGTTGTAATTAAAAGGAAGTTTCATGTGATGTTTGAAGCTGATAATGAAACAGGTCTCTGTGTGTGTTTCTGTTGGACTTTATTAAACTGGGCTCTAATGAAAAGCTTCAGGTCAGGTTACCTGCACTTCATCAGTAATTATCGGTGTTTCTGTGGCTCGTTCTGTCTGCAGCGGCACTTTAATGCTTCAGTTGGATGGTTTTCCTACTGGAGACGGTGTTCAGGTGAGAGCTCACACACACACGTGTGCCGAACATAGTCCTGAAATGGCTGCGTCTCACCTTTCTGTGTGTGTGTGTCTGTGTGTGTGCGCAGGCTGATCGATCGGCTGGCAGACTGACTGGATCCATGATGGAATTACAAACGTTACAGGAGGCCTTGAAGGTGGAGATCCAGATCCATCAGGTACGCTGTGGGGTCATGGGGTCAGTTGACTCCTTGTAGGGATGGATTCAGTTTCCTGTGAGGGTTGCTCACACTTCAGGGATATTTGTTTTGTCAGTTAGGTTTACTGTGGACGCCCTCCCACTCCTCTTTTTGGAAGTTCAGTATCTGCAGATGCACGCTGAGGTGTAGCTGCACTGAAACATCCTCACGCTTAGTTTGTGTGAGAAGCTTCGTTCGCACGTCAGTCGTGAGGAAGACCCTGTCTGGCCCCTTTTCCACTGACACGGTGCTGGTGCCAAGTGCTCGAACCATTCAGCGCTTTTTCCACCGCGAACTCACTCGCCGCAAGCTAGCTGGTCTGGTCAGGGCGTGACTCTGCCGTCTCAACCTAAAGTTTTCTACCCCTGTTTCACTGCATGGTGTGCATTACATGAGAAAAGCGATGCGGTTTTCACAGCTGTGAAAACCGCAAACTTGCTGCTCTGTATCAGTTCATATCACAGATAAAAGGACGCAAAGTGCATACTTGTCGTCTTGTCTGCGTTTCCCTCTGCGCTGCACACAGATGCTGCAGTAGTTTTGTCTGGACTGTAAAATGTGTTCGCAGCACAAGAAAGAGGAGCGTGTTCTCCCACATTTGTCCCCTTCGGCGTCCGTGTCCAGACGAGGACCCGCCCACATTCATACGTAAAGGAGCAGTTCACAGAAACGCGGTGGAAACGCAGGCCCGTTCTTAACCGTTTCGGCACCAGCACTGGCACGAGCACCGGCACCTTGGCGGTGGAAACATTGTATCTGTGATCCACACCCTTTAAGGACTTTGAAAACCACCTTCAGGACCTAAAACTGCTTAACCAGCATGACCTGTTCAAACCACTGCAAAGAACACCAGTGTTCTTTCTCCATTTCACAGCCAGCTTCATTCAGCCTTAAAACACGACTATATTAAAGACCCAGAAGGATTCACAGCTAGAAGATCCTGGTATCTAAATAAAGGTGACCGGTGACTTTCCATCTGCTCTAAGTTGTTCTGAGCAGCAACTTTGTGAAGCTTCCTTCAGTGATTTATCAGAAGCAGCTCAAACATCCTCAAACATGGCTGAACAACCCCACATTCAGTCTTTAGACTGTGACTCCAAAGTTATTGTAAAGAAAAAAGAAAGAAATCAGCTGATTCTGAGACGGTCAGCTGGGAACTTTTCTCAGATTTGGCTGATTGATTATTTTGTTAAATATGGAAGGAGCCTGATAAAATCCCACATTGGCGACTTCAGAGGGAGTGCTCCTGTCTGCTTTGGCTGTTGTTCCTAATTACAAACAGCAGATGTCAGTGTGCGCTGTTTTCTGACTGCCTCTCTCTTCTTCTGCAGAAACTGGTTGCTCAGATGAAGCAGGACCCTCAGGTAAAGTCCGGCTCACCTCACAGCATCGTGTTTGTTATCAGCAGACTCGCCGAAGTTTCACATGGATTTGTTTTATTTGTTAGAATGCAGATCTGAAGAAGCAGCTCCACGAACTTCAAGCAAAGATCACAGCGCTCAGTGAGAAGCAGGTACATGAACTCAGCTCCCTGCTAAAGAGCTGGTGTGTGTGGGCTTGTTTACAGGATGATTTCTCAGGTCTGTTTTTCGGTCTTTCGTCTGCAAAAAATATAAAAATATTCACTTTGCTGTCATTTAAAACAAAGAAACATGAGTTCAAAGTGCTACAGGCAATGAAGGAGTTCAGCTGTAAAAAGTGAACCCATTTTCGACCGAAGCACACAGGACATAAAACCAGGAAAAACTGAAGCTTAACCAGATAATAGAAAATAAAATGAAATGAGGTCTTCAGGACTTTGGAGTGCAGTCCCATGCTATAGTTTAGGCGTTTTAAAGGAGGGGGGGCACATTAATAAAAGGAACTTTTTTTTTTTTTTTTTAGCTGTTTTTGACTCTGTGGTTGTTTGTTGCCCCTGTGTGGCTATTCGTTGCCTCTTAGTAGCTATTTTTTTTAGTCTGTGTGTTGTTTTTTGTTCCTTTTCAGTTGTTTGTTGCCTCTTTGCAGCCACGTTGTACTGTTTGGTGGCCATTCGTTGCCTCTGTGTGGCTGTTTTCTGCCTCTTTGGGCTTGTCTTTTGCATCATTTTGGCAGTTTTTTTTACCCTTGTTGTTTTCTGCTCCTTTTCGGTTGTTTGTTGCCTCTTTGTTGCTGTTTTCTGCCTTTGTGGCCGTTTTCTATCCCTGTGGATGTTGTTGCATCTTTGTGGCCATTTTTTTGTTGGACTTGTGTTGTGTTGTTGTTTTGTTTTTTTTTATCCCTCCTATGTCTTTGTGGCTATTTGTGTTGTTTGGTGTTTGGGAATTATACGAATGCCTGTGATATATGTAGGCCAGCCCTTTGTTCACATTAGACATGAATAAATCTAAGTGTGTGACGTTTGTGTTATCTCGTGTCTAAAGACTCTTTTTGTTGTTGCTCATAGTGGTTTTTGGGTTTTTTATGTTATTTTTAAAGGCTTTTATTGTGGCTGCTATTTTTATCTGTTCCCCGCATATTTCTTACTGTATTTGTTCTTCTTGTGATGCACTTTGTTCTTGCTGCTTTGAGATAAGTGTACAATTAGAACAAGATGTTGTTGGATAAGAATTTGTGTGTTTTGGAGGTTTTTCTAAGGTACAGATGTTTGTGTGTGTCTGTGTGTGAATGTGGTTGGGAAGATAGAGTTGGGATTACCCCAGATTATCGTGGAGAAACAGAAAGCTCTGTTTGTATTTGTGCACGCGGGCGGCTTACATAACCACAAAATACATCAAGTTGGTTTGAGAAAATCGCCGTCTCAGCACCAGATTAGTCTTACACAGCGCTCAGCTCCCACCTGGTGATAAACAGTCACTTTGACTCATTTGGCTGCTTCTTGCTTCCTGCAGCGTTAAGGTTTCTGTGACTGTATGAGTGTAAATATGCAGTACAGCGGGAGTGTGAGGGGTGGGCTCAGATTTAGGCAAAGCAAGAGTTCACAGGAAGTTCGAAAAGATGGGAAATGTAGGTCGTTTTCTGCGACGACTCCTGCTGCTTCTTGTAATTAAACTGGGAGCGTAACTACATTTTGCAGCAGTTTGCTGGCAGTGAAACTACATTATCGTCATAGTGATTGCAGCACTTTTATTAATTGGCTATTTTTCGTGTTGGTGACACTGAAAATACTGAGTTACTGCCAGGAAGAAAGGAAAGGAGTGATGTTAGATTTTTATTCCACACACTTTTTCTTTCATCCGTTTGCTGGTGTGCCGGGAAAAAGCGCGTGACACTTGACCTTTGTTCAGACCGTGTTCCCCGCGATCACACGCTGACATCATCGTGGCTGAACCTCACAGACTGAGGGAGACTCGCCGTGGCCGAATTAAACATGTCATGCCAGTAGCTGTTAAACGGGAAGTGTGTGTTTTTGTAATGAGAGCGAACTGATCCTTTGAAAGCGGAAGTCGTGTGAGATTAAACGTCCCTGTACGGCGGCGGCGGTTATCAGCTGACGCTGTGCACATTATTGGCTGCAGGTCAAACTGCTCTCTGAAAGCAGCACCCGCCACTTTTCTCTCCTCCTCCTCCACCTCCTTCTTCTTTGTGTTTCTCTCCTTTCTCTCTCGCCGGCGTCCTCATTGTGTTTCACTCCATTAAGTTCCTGCTTCTGAGTCGACTGTTGCTTAGCAACAGATGGGCTTCATCCTCCGACTGAGAATTCAGCTGTCTGTGTGCGTGACCTTCTCAGCTCCACCTCTTTTCTTCTTCTGCTTCTTTTTCTTCTGCTTTTGATTCTTTTTGCTTCTTCTGCTTTTTCTTCTTTCGCTCCTCCTCCTCTCCCCTCCTTTTAGAAGACAGGCTCACAGCACAGCAGCCATCTAGAAATGCTTCCAAGTACTCAAATGTCGCAACCTCGTCAAGTTTGCGTGTGTCGAATCACCAGTCAGAAAACATATTTAATGACCTTGCCCCAAAATAAAGCTTTATAAAGTTTTTATTTTTTTCCCTGAAAGTTGAACTTCTACCACCATAGATTTCAGCCTAAGAGCCGTGTGTCTCTGTCAGTGTTTCCTATAATTGCTGTTATATTGTTTTGGAACAGTGTTTCAGTTCCGCTTTTTTAAATGAGTAAAGACCCCTGCTGCAGGAATTGTGTTCACCATGTGGTCTCATCTGCAGAAAAAAGTGGTGGAGCAGCTGAGGAAGGAGCTGCTGGTGAAGCAGGAGCCAGAGGCCAAACTGCAGCTGCAGGTCCAAACTCCTCCAGCAGGAGGCGACATCAAGCCAGCCAACCAGCTGCAGAGCCAGCAGCTACCTGGAGGGCTGCAGCAGGTAGGAAACCTGACACACTGTGTACAGGAGAGCTTAAAAAACAACTTTTTTTAAACATCCCTCTGAATGTCTCACGGGTTAAATTCTCCCTCAACAGACGCTGACAGTGACGCCGGTCCTCACCACGAAGACGCTGGTGCTGAAAGCTGCCCCCGGCTCCGTCCTGCCGCAACGCCCGCCCACTGTGGCTATGGTAACCACAGCTATCACCAAACCCGACTCGCAGAACGCCCCCATCAACCTGCAGGTGGCCAGCAAGCTCACCAATCAGAGCTCGGAGCCCGTGCGGCTGGTGTCCAAGAACGCCATGGTGGTAAGTCTGCCCGGTTCCCGCCGCCGTGGAGCCTTTCCGAAGAGTTGGCGCTGTGATCTGTTAGAGCTGAGGAGAAACTTTAGACCGCTGTCTGCTGACCCGCCTCTGGGCGCTTTTACACGACTCTGTTTCTCTGAAACTGCTCGAGCAGGCTGTGGTGGCAGTGGTGGCCTTCTGGCGTCTCACGGGGGGTCCAGTTCACCTCACGGAGATAAACGATCATGAAAACATCATGAGGCTACTGAGTTTTGCTTTGTTTTTTTGTTTTTTTTTCTACAGGTGTTTTTCCACTGCAGGAACCTCCCCTGCGCCCGTATCCGGGTCGCTTTTGAGAAACAAGTACCTACTCTGGGTTAAGCACTTTCTGGGTAGACCTCAGTGCTGATTGGGTAACCTGAGTGGGAGAAGATGACCACAACGAGGGCCATTTTTTAAAACATGGCAGCCTCACAGAAGTCAGATGAAGAACAGCAGAACAAAAGGGAAAGTCAGAAAGCGTTTAAAGCGGTGCAGGTCTCGTCCTTTGGAGCTTATTCTCCACGGATGAATTCCAGAGAGAGAGACCAGAGAGGGCGTGGCCTTAGTGAACATAAAGTGAGGAATGAGTGACATCAGTAAAGCGCAGTTACACTCTGAAGGACCTCCTGGGGTCTGGGTTCTTTGGATGGTTGAAACGTCAATAAATTATTAACAAACGAATAGTTTATGCAACTTTGTCTTGTCTTTAAGTCTTTGTTTTCAGGGTAGGTTATACACCCAAACCATTATTTAAGGCACTACACAAACATGCAGAGAAGGCAGAGGCGACTCCGGCCATCAAAGTGTTTAAAATAAAATGACTTCCAGTCCAGACCCTGCCAGGTAAAGCTACCATTTCAGAAAGTGAGTAAAGACTTTTTTGGGGGGGGTACAATAATTATTGGTGAAATGAATTTGGAAGCTGGTCCCTGAAAGGTTCCTTGTTCCTGCGGTGGAAAAGCAGCTACTTTGTCCCAGTTCTGCAAGACTGAGGTGGTCGTAATTGTATGAATGTTCAGAACCTGAAGGTTTATGAGTTACCCTCATTTATAAAAAAGAAAATCGGCTCAGACTTGAAGGTCTCAGACTCTTTACTTCGATTATTCTCCCACGCTCTGCTGCTGTTCGCAAACACTTGGCGACGCGTCCTAAACTGAGCACAGCAGACATGTCGGTCAGATGTCAGCAGCACAGATCCACAATCTGCTGTGGTTTTGTCTCAGGTGCAGGCCACCACCACCGCCACCGCCCAGCCAATCAAAGTTCCTCAGTTTGTCCCGCCTCCTAGACTGACGCCTCGACCCACCTTTCAGCCACAGGTGCGTCACTGTGAGACCCGCCTCCAAACCCTAACTCCCCTCAGATCAGTGTGTGTGGCCCACCTGAGGTGACTCGCTCACTCTCCAGCAGAGGGCAGGAGCGCACCGAAGCAAACACTCATGCCTTGCTCCGTGGCACTAAAACATTGTTTGCTGTGTGCTGCCTCTTATTCATCACTTCTCCTCTCGTTGTGCTTCTTTTAATTTCCCAACTGACCTGTGAACAGGTGTTTTTTGGAGGTTTCCTGCCTGTGTACGAGTGTCTTTTACCTTTTTTTGGTGAGAGTTTGTTTTCCTGCAGCTTCTTGGTATTTTTGTGTTCCTGGCTGTCGGTGTGTTTTAACCCTTTCAGTGGAGAAATGTTGGTGGTGTTTGTGCTGAGTAACGCCACCGGGAGCTCCGGCCACAACTTGTCACTGAGTCATTTTTTTTTCAGATGGGTCCAAAGTTTGAAGGTGGCTAATCGTTAAATGCACTAAAATAATTATTCAATAAAACAATCAAACGCTGTGCATCGTTTAGGACAACAGCTATATTTTTTGTTTTTTGAAAATGTTCCTCAAAACTCAACCAAACCCTTCCTGTACCTCACTGTTTATTTTGGACCGTACTAAGTTCATTTGCATCTTTCTTTATTTCTTTATAGTAGGGCTAACTGATAGGTCTCTTTTCTGTAATACTGATACATTTTAAAAGGTGTATATACACAGTATATTTTACATTGTTAAAGTTTAACGTAAAGCGTTTCGTCATTAAATCCCTGCCAGTGTTTATAGCCCTTTATATTGTCCTGTACTTCTCAAGCCCCGCCCTATTTCACACTGTGAAGCCCCACCCAAAGTCTGTGGCAGTTCTCATCCGACAATAGGGATGGGGGGAAATAGTATTGCAATGTTTTTCATAGCAATACTGCATTGAGGGACACCAGATATTTTTAAAAATAAATTAAAAAACTCTGGGAGTACGGCGAACAGGAGGACTCGACTCATGCACCGCCGTCCTGAGCCAACATTAGCCGAGCAAACTTGCAACACTCGGCTTGACAAAGCTGCCTCCTAATTCCTAATTCAGATCAAGCTAACGGCTAACCGTAGGACAGCAGTCTGAATGAGTTATTGTCAGTGGCTGCCAGCTGGTTGTATTCTGGTTATATTCCTAATGAGCACAAATGTAATAGTTTAATGCAAGTTTCTGCTAAATGTGAATTTCTGTCTGTGTAAACAGCAACAGATATGCAACAATGTAACACAATCCATTCCTGTAGTATCAGAAACAGATTGCATGAAGCTGCAAACTTGAGGGCATTCAGTTGCAGACTTTTTTCAGTTCAATTCAATTTTATTTATATAGCGCAAAATCACAACAAACAGTCGCCTCAAGCCGCTTTGTATTGTGGGTAAAGACCCTACAATAATACAGAGAAAACCCAACAGTCAAAACCACCCCCTATGAGCAGGCATTTGGCGACAATGGGAAGGAAAAACTCCCTTTTAACAGGAATAAACCTCCAGCAGAACCAGGCTCAGGGAGGGGCAGTCATCTGCAGCTGACAGCAGACTGACTCCACCTCATGGCAGGTTTTAGTGACGGTGTTTGCTTAACAATCTAGAAAAACTGAAGTGAGATAACTTTATCTCACTGGATAAAACAGATTCTGATAGTTTTATTTGAGGACATAATTTGCAGTTTAAAAAAGGTGATAAATCGCAATATATGTTATTGCAATACTCAGCATATTGCAGATTATTAAAGATTACAATAATATTGTATCATGAGTGAAGTATCGTGGGATATTGGGATAGCATCATGGGGAGTCTGGTGATTCCCACCTCTAGTGAATAGCATCTCCAAGTTAGAATAATAAAAGTAACTTAAAGTGTAATAGTATCATCATTACTACTGTAAGTTTGAAAGTACGGGTTAAAGTAATTTGATAATTACAGCTCTGAAACACATGACAAAGTTAGCTGATTTATAGAACACTTGGCAAAAAAATCTTAACTAATATTTAATTTTCTGTGGTCATTTGGACCCAAACTAAAACACCAGTATCACAAAATAACTGACCAGCTGGCACAGCGCCGGCTCACTGAACTGCTTTGATGTTTCACACGATAAAATTCCTGTTTGTGTGAACGGACTCTGGTGGAGTTAACCACTTCACTTCCTGTCTGGTGGCAATTAAAGGGGTGGAAGCCATTTTGGTTCTTTGGGGTGTGGAGGCACGTCTACGCGCCTGAATGTTGGGGCGGGGCTTCAGTTTGGGACTAGGGGTGGAGCTTCAAAGGGAGACTATTGGTAGCAGAGCTGCAAACACTGGCACCGCTTTACTCAACAACTGCTCTGTGTAATACAGTATACAGACTTCATCCACATTAACAGTATTATCTATCTTTACTGAAAACGCTCTGACATATAAAGAATAAACTGATGCTGCGACATCACACAAACACAGACTCAGGCCGAGGCAGAGCTCCACAGTGACGTTACCCAGCAGTATCAAGTCATTCTCATGCTGAGTTCTGATTGGCTGTGTGTCGTCATCAGGTCCGGCCAAAATTGGCCACGCCCACCAACGTCCCCATTGCCCCGGCCCCTCCCCCACCCATGATGGCGGCCCCCCAGTTGCTGCAGAGGCCCGTCATGTTGGCCACCAAGCTGTCGTCCTCGCTGCCCTCTGCAGCGCCCATCCACCAGGTCCGCATCGTCAACGGCCAGCCGTGCAGCAAGGCCGGCACCACCCCGCTGACGGGCATCGTCATCACCACGCCGGTCTCCGCTGCCCCCACCCGCCTCGCCAGCCCCGCACAGGTGCCCAACCCCACCCCTGTCCCCACTCAGACTCCAGTCCAGCCAATCCAGATCAGCAGCCTGACCACTGAGCCCAAGGTAAGACTACTACCGTAGTACTGCCTCAGTACTGCACCATTCAACAGCGCAGTATTACAGGAGTTCGCCTGTTGTATATGATCATGTCATGAGGATTACACCGGTTTTAAAGACTGCTTATAGAATTAAATTTAAAGTCTTAGTTTTAAAGGCCTTTTTCTTTTTTTTACTTTGTAATGCTGGTTTTGAAAAGTGCTACAAAAATAAACTTTATTATTATAATTATCTAAAAGATCGAAGAAAACTGGAGGTGATGAAGTTAAACACACTCATATGTTAATTGTGTAATTAAGAATATGAGTTGTTGCTCCCCCAGCGTGCTGTAAAATGCTCCAACACGTCGAGTATTTTAGAGCCACAGTCACTTGAAAACAGCTGATTGATATTTAGTTAGTTTATTCTTTCATGAGTGCATGAAATCACACATGTCTCAAGCCGTTATCGAGACGGTGAGCTCAGGTGGAGCGAAAGGCAAAAAGAAACGCTTTTCTACGTCCAAAGCAGCAGCGCTTGTTCCTGTGACCACCGTTAAACCTTTACTGGGAAACAGCCGGAGGTCCTTCATCATCTAAAAGGAGCGACTGAAGTCTGCAGTGAGTTATAAAACTTGTGTCTGTAGAGATGAGGAGAACCTCATTAAAAACCTACAACTACTCGTTGATCTGAAAGTTAGCGTGGTCCCTTGGATCTAGTGGCAGTGACGCAGTGGGTAGGCGCTCGCCTTGCAGCTGGAGGGTTGCCGGTTTGAGCCCCTGTGTTGTGTCCTTGAGCAAGACACTTAAACCACATTGCCTAACGGTAGTGCTGGTCTCTGGCTGCATGACCGCAGATGCTCGTCTCTCGATGAGTGATCTGGAACGATCATTTCGTTGTGTGACAATGCAATGAAATATTAATGACAATGAGTTGAATCTAACATCACCTGCCAGCTTTCAAATCTGCTCTGCTGCAGTGACAATTCAATTTCAGGTGTGATGCTTTAAATCGGCCTCAGAGGCGGCAGCGTGGCGAGGGCTCTCCCGAGCTGATAGCAGGCTCTTTGTCCTTCCATTATTAATCTGAGGAAATCTGCCTGCTGTCCTGGTGAAGCATCGTCCACTACCACACCTGCCCGTTACCGTCTGCACCAACAGAAGTGAGAGGTGGCTGGAAGCTCTCCTGTTGTATTCGGAACTTCTTCCTTCACCGCCAGTCATCATCAGATTAATCAATATTAGAATAGATGATTAGTTGACGCTGTGGGGATTTTGATGGAGAAGTCGGAGTCAGTGATGGCAGTGGTTAAACGTTACCCTCTGAAGATCTGGTGTTTGCACCTGAGGCATCGTGGGTTCTTTGAGGAAATGCTGGAGGAGTCTGAAAGTCTGTTAGTCTCTCAAGTCTGTAAATGATGGCTGTGCGTAGATCCAGAAACATAAATGGAGACGGGTGGAGGTCCTTCATGCAGTCACAATAATATCCATTCTTTAAAGAGGCCGAAGGCTAGTTGCAGCTTTTGGTGCTTCGGCTTTGAGCTCCTGTACATTGTTGCTTGCTTCTTTCTTAAATTAAAGACCCATAAATGAATTTATTCCTGTTAAAAAATCACTCACCTGTGATTTACTCTCTTCAGCTTTACCAAACTGAAACCTGCCTTTATCTTCATCCCTGTCTTCCTCTTCTCCCTTCAGCAGACTGTTAAACCGGGAGGAGCAGAGCAGCATGCCGTCATCAGCCTCCCGTCCTCCTCTTCCTCCTCAACTCCTCCTGTGTCTCCACCTCCCAGGCCTCCCAAGAAAGAGGAGAACCCAGAGGTAAGACCCACAGAGGGACACGTGGTGTTGGTGGAGGAGAAGAAGATAAACACATCTTCGGGGTGAGCCGAGTGGTGGTTCACGATGTATAACTCAGTTTTTCTGCAGAAGCAGCACGTGAGAGTGATTGATATAAAAAGTAAACATGTTCACGGGGTAACCTGTTTCCTCTCAGCTGGGGATGCTTCAGTTTCTTTGCAGTGGCCTTTTCTGTATTTCTTAAAATTGGTATTTTTCCAAGTTTGTTTTGAAACATATCTCCGTCCACATGGAACGATCTCAAACGCTGTCAGGAGCACGCCCGAGCAAACAGGTGGCGATATAACCGTGATGTTGGCCAATTGAAAGCTCACAAACAATACTGCGATGCACAGTCTGACGTCAGAGGAGGAGACAGAGGTGCACACCTTTGACGCCGCGAGATGCAAACTTTGTTTTCAGTGTTCCAAAATGCCGTTTGCCAAAATCTCTGTGCTCCTGTGCACAGGGAGGTGGTGGGTGGGGCTTGAGATGGAGGCGGGGCTTCAGGGGAGCAGCAAACACCGGCACTGTTTTACTGAAAAGCTTCACTGCCTAATATTTATAAATCTAGTAACCAACAGGGACATTCTTCTGCAGACTTTGGATACTTTAAATCCATTTAGCTGCAGATACTCGTGTACTGCAGGAGTTTGTTTTTATGCAGCTGTGTTGGAAAATCTCCAAACTGTATTTCCTCCAAACTGGCCGTTCTCTGGTGATTGTCCTGCTGTGTCTCTTCTAGAAACTGGCCTTCATGGTGTCTTTAGGCCTGGTAACACACGACCACTTGGAAGGTGAGTGATGCTTTTGATTACTGTCAGCATACTGAACAAACGTCTTCACAATGAAACGCTGATTTAAAATAATTTTTTTTAAATTATTTGCAGAAATTCAGAGCAAAAGACAGGAGCGGAAGAGGCGAACGACGGCCAACCCGGTGTACAGCGGAGCTGTGTTTGAACCTGAGGTACATTCCCAGCGTTCCCGCTGCCATTAAAAAAAATCTGAAATGAAAATGAAGGGAGATAAGAGCTTAAAATGTGTAATGTTTTTCAGAAACACTGCAGTAGATAATGTGTTTAAGATGGAAAAATCAAATCAAATTTTTATGCCATTATTAAATAATAAGAAACTTTATCTATTTTCCCCACAATTAAGAACCTTTGTTCAATTCAGTGTTATTTATATAGCGCCAAATCACAACAAACAGTCGCCTCAAGGCGCTTTGTATTGTAAAAACCCTGCAGTAATTATTAGAGACTTTTTTAAAATAAGCTTGAAGGTTGATTAAAACCAGACTACATTAATATGTTTTCACTGATGTTTAGCGGGGAATATGAGTCCATTGAACTGTTTCATTAATGAAATTTTTTTTCTCGTTTTATTTCAGAGGAAAAAGAGTGCAGTGAGTTACCTGAACAGCCCTCTGCACCAGGGGACCAGGAAGAGAGGTCCGTATGACATACAGGTCAAAGATGGTAGAAATGGACAGTAGAAACCAGCAGAGACTGAAAGATACATGAGAGTAGAATCAGGCTGAGCTACAATAGAGACACAAAATCAGTTGAGAGTGGAATGAGTGGTGGCAGAGATGCAGCACGGAGAAGAGTGTTTGTTTAATGGAGTTGAAGAAGAGTAGAAACTGCAGATTAGAGACTAATCTCTTGCTCGGGACTAATAACATGCTGTGAAACTAGTCTTTCCTCCTGCTTCTGCTTCCTGTCGCTTCAGTCGGGGTTTGCGTCTAAAGCCGGATTCATGCTTGTTTATCAGCGCTGCCGAGGCTCTGAAGCTCCACACGAAACCACCTCGGTGGTGTTAAAAAAAGTGAGCTGTGTTTTGGTGTCGGCTGACGGAGAATCGGCTCAGTTTAATCCTCTCGTTTTCAGGTGTCGTGTCATTTAGCAAAGCTGCTGATCACAGAAGCACGGTGTAAATGAGAGGAGTATTTCACTTGTAAAAATGAACCTAGAGCCTCTGAAAAACATAGTTACGAGGTGGTTTACTCTCAGAACAACACAGAACAATAAAATGAGAGTAGCCATCGTCCAGCTAATTTCCTCATAATCTCATTTCATTAAACATTAAGTTCTTCAGTCATGACCTAAATACGTCAGCTGGTCTACAGTGTGGTTTCTGCTCGGAGCTCCGGAGCACCCTGATGAAGCAAAATAAGTCTGTTTAGACCGGCTGTTTTCACTGGGAAGAGCTGAAACGCAGCTTGGGAACTGTAGGAACGCCCCGACTCCGAGTTAACGCCAGTAAAGTCTGTTTGGGCCGTGTGTTTGCTGACAGCAGAGCCACGCTGATGGTAACACGACTAACTGTTTCTGATTCAGTAACATCACACGTTACTAAACAGTGACTCAGAGGCTTCCGGTTTGCAGGTTCTCTCCTGACTTATGACTGACAGGCTGCAGACATCGATGTTATCATAAAAACTAGATGCTAATCTCATGTGTAACTTGCAGTGTCAGATTTTAACACATCCTGAAAGAGGTGAAGGAAATCTACATCACTCAAATATTCCTTTAATCTTCAGTCAAAGCAGGCAAAAAGCAGATTTATGTGAACTAAACACTGAGATAAGTTTGGGCTCGTGGCTTCAGTGTTTCCACAACCATGCTGCAGCATTTTCCCACTTCCTGTTTGCCTTTTAACTTTGGGTCTCGGTGGGGTCTGGGTCCTTTCACGCTGCTGGCTTCACATAAAAAGCCCATTTTGCACAGTGGGAGCTTGCAGCTGTTTCAGGGTGACCTGCACTTTTTTGCATAATGCAGAATCCTTTATGTGGCTGTTTTGGGGGCCAAACGGCGAGGGTAGCTGCCCGAAATCAGTCACAGGTCAGCCCTTATATGAGCCAGATGTGAGGCGTGACTTTTGGGCCACATCTGGCTCACACAGCTTTTGCCATAACTCATGACTCCCCCGTCGAGTCCACACATCTCATAGCAGTAACCTACATAAAGCCAGGTTTGCGACTTTCACGTCACATCTGCCACAAGTGCAGAAAGTGGCCCATATCAGACCCAGAATTGTCAGTCTGGGGGGGGGAGCATTTCTGTAAACATTTGTCACCTCATGCTGAAGAGCCTCCATCCCCTGCGGGGACAGGAAGTTAAAAGACAAAAAGGTGGGAACATTGAAACCCGGACGGGTGACTGAGGTGTTAACTTCTGACACGAGTCCATCGAGCAGGTTTGTACCAGAGTTCAACTTCAGCTTGCTTGGAGCACTAACCCTGCTGTCTGCTTCTGACTCCTCCTCTTCCTCCTCTTCCTTTCTCACCGCTCCCCTGACTCATGCTAGCCAACGAAGACTCCCTTTCCAAGGTATGTCATACAGACTGTTTGTTTTTGTTTTCTCCCCCCTCTCCATCTTTCTTTTTTCTTTGTTTTCCGTCTTTGTTGTCTGTCTCATTTCACCCAGGTCGTCCACCCAAATACAGCAGCGTCCCGGACCTGGTCAGCCTCACCCCGACCTCCCCCTCCAGCCCCGTCCATCCCCTCCCCCTGCCCAGCCCCAGCTCTGGGGATGTAAGTAATGATGGGGGAGACGGACAGTTCAGAGGGTTGGACACCCCGTCACACACAGTCCTATTGGCCCAGTAGCTCTGTCACCATTTGCACCCCAGTACCTCCACAGACCATTAGTTTGTTGTCTCCATGTGATAATCATCAGCCATCAGTTGATTTTACTTTGACTCAGCCTTACAAAGTGAACAGTGTCCTGTAGCCCAGAGCATCCATTAATAACTACTACTCAGAGCACATTCTAACTCCCTTTCTGTGGGCTCAGTGAATTAACACACCATGTCCATTAGAACAAGCCCAGACTGTAAACTAAACCAGATCATGGTGCCTCCCCCGCCTTGCCTCTCCACTGATGGTTGGTGGGGAAACTGATTGGTCCAATTCTTCCTCACAGGGAGACATCCATGAGGATTTCTGCACTGTGTGCAGACGCAGTGGCCAGTTGCTCATGTGCGACACGTGTTCTCGTGTTTATCACCTGGACTGCCTGGATCCACCCCTGAAAACCATTCCTAAAGGCATGTGGATCTGTCCAAAATGTCAAGATCAGGTAACTGCAGCAGACTGATCCAGAGTCAGGGGGAAGGGGGTACTGCAGTCCAGAGAAGGGCCTCTCAGGGCCCGTAGCTGTACTTGACTGTAAAATCTGCTTCTGGTGGGCCTTCTGCCACGCCATCCTGAACTTTAGGACTGTTCAATCCTTTGTAAGCATATACATGATGCAGTATTGTTTCTTTGTGCTTCAGTCTCATTCATTTTGTCAGTAAAGATCGACATCTCACATCCATCCACCCCACTGCTCGTCCCTTTTTGGCCCCACCGCAGGGTGGTGGCTAAATTTGTCTTCCTAAACTCTTTTCTGAGTCTCCGCCTCTGTGAAAACTCCGAGCTTCTCTCTCCAGATCCTGAAGAAAGAAGAAGCCATTCCCTGGCCCGGCACCCTGGCTATCGTTCATTCCTACATCGCTTACAAAGAAGGTGCCGGCAAATTTTTTTTTTCTTCTCACGCGTGCCTGCTGTGACACGTCGGGACGGACTGACTGCTCTGTTTTGTCTTGCAGCTAAAGAAGAGGAGAAACAGAAGCTGATGAAGTGGAGCTCGGAGCTGAAACTGGAGCGCGAGCAGCTGGAACAGAGAGTCAAGCAGCTCAGCAACTCCATAACAGTGAGAAATGCATTTGACCGGCTACACTAATTATACAAGTTTATTCCTCTGTCCTGTCTCTGCACTTTGAAACTACCTCTGAATTCAGTAAGGAGGCAGATTATTATTAGGTTATTTTGTGATTTTAATTATAATTCAGTTTTTTAAAATTCAAGTTTATTAATAAAGCACCAAATCACAACAGTCACCTCAAGGCGCTTTGTATTGTGAGGTAAAGGCCCTCGTCTGTGCAATGCAAAGTATGTAGTTTAAGGAACGACTTGCAGGCTTTTTTCTTTGTGGACCCACGTCTCCGTAGAAATGTGACTAAACACCTGAAATCCTGTAGCTCGTTAACTTTGCTGCTTGTATTTTGCAGCTTTTCTCCAGCCTCCTCTGATGCTTCTTTCTAAATTCCTCTAAAGTGTCAGTGCCGACAGCCTGACCCGTGCAGGACTCGGTGCTGTAAACATTCAGGGTGAGGACTCGGTGCAGGACAGAGCCAGAGCTTTGCAGCTGAATTCAAAGCTTTGTAAAATATTTTGCCCGTTATGATGGCGCTCCTGGTAGTGACTGTCAGTCACATTTGCAAAACTGTGCAAACATTTTTATTGTTTTTGGCAGGTGATATTTGCCTGCCGTGGACTTAAGTAAATTGAAGTTCTCTTCAGTTTGCGCACTGAAAGTACAAACTCTCACTGCACTCATTAGGGTCTAAAGTCTAGACACAAACAAACACGGGGGGGGGGAGTGAGAATAAAAACTGTTTCCTAACTGTGCTCACTCCAGGCCTCTCTTTTTCTTTTTTTTTTCCTTCAGAAATGCATGGAGACCAAAAACACCATCCTGGCTCGTCAGAAGGAGATGCAGCTTTCCCTGGACAAAGTCAAACATCTGATTCGCCTCATCCAAGCCTTCAACTTCAACCAAGCTCTGGCAGAGACAGAGGGCAAAGATGTAAGAGTCCAGGAAAAGGCTGAGGGTGCAGTCAGCTCTGAAGCTGCACCGAAAGCTAACTCTGTAGAGAAGGTGAAGGGAGGGAGCTCCACAGCCA
This sequence comes from Pterophyllum scalare, assembly GCA_024447675.2. Taxonomy (NCBI): domain Eukaryota; kingdom Metazoa; phylum Chordata; class Actinopteri; order Cichliformes; family Cichlidae; genus Pterophyllum; species Pterophyllum scalare. The sequence continues at coordinate 24,756 of JAMQGT020012461.1, read as the reverse complement.
GCATCAGCACTGATGGGAGCAAACAGGAAGAGCACGGAGCCGCAGGGAGCAACCAGACGGGTGGAGATGCCGCCGGCCAGCCTGACAGCACAGTCCTAACAGCAGATAACGGCCCCGGTGCAGGGGCGGGGGGAAAGGCGGGGCCGGGGGAAGGGGGTAACACAGGGACTGGTCTCCAGGTGGAGGTCGTAGCCAAGCCTGAGACTGAGGCAGCTCCGGCGGCCAATGTTCCCGCTTCCTCAGTGGTCACAACCGTCGCCACCACCAATGGCACGGCCGAGCCGACCTGCCCCGATCATAGCCCCGGCGGAGGCTGTGCCGCCAACGCTGCCACCAACTCTGAGAACAAGATGGCTGCCGTCAACCCTCCAGAGACAGTGGTGGAGAAGAAACAGGAGGAGATCACTGGAAGTGATGGCAGCAACACCAACAACAGCAAAACCTCAGAACCCTCCCAGCATTCTTTGCCAGCTCTTGTCAGCAGTTTGGACAATAAAAAGTAACGCTACGTCTCTTCATTCGGGGGAATTCAAACATATATATTAAAAAAAAAAGACACTTGCTTGCACCGTATGGTGCCCTGAAGTTGCCAATCTGTATAAATGTTGTTTGTTTGCATTGTATTGTCAGACTGTGTCAATGGTAGATATACAGCCCAAGTCACATGACTCTGGGAAGATGTAGGCTGTTCCACCCACTGAGCTGGGATACGGGAAGGCGTACGCACCAGTGTCATCATGCCAATTAGTGATAGACGTCATGGTGGGAATGCTCAAAGGGAGATTTAATTCATCATCACACCAGTGTGTGCCTGTTACAGTGGCCCCTGTTCCCTTGTGAGGTGGGGAGATGGTTCACATGGGTACGAAGATAGCCGAAAACATGGAACCAAATATCTGTCAGGGGTTACTGGTCTAAAAAGCAGTGTTGTGATAGTATGCGTTCTGAAAAGAGAACCTGTTCATCCCCTCGTCCCAACGAACTTAATGTGAACGACCCTGAACCTTAACCATCCATCCCAACCTTCCCAATCACCTCATTCGTCTGATCCTAAACCTCCCGAACTCCAGATCTCCTCCCATGTAAAACCATTTTCAGTGAACAGAGACAGTGAACCCATGCTTACCTTCACCCTCACTGTGAGGTCCTAAAGGCTTCAGTTTGCTTCAAACAGTGGCGGCACCAACCACAGGCTGTACAGATTTGGATTTTGCACTGGAGCATATTTAAAGTTTCTTCTTGAATCGGCTGTTCTTATCACAAACAAAAGGCAGGCAGGAACAGTCCTTGAATTATGATGAACCTTACAGAGAAAATAATCCATTGAAACAAGCCAACGACACTCGACCTCAGTTTCTAACCCCAGCTGCCTAACTGAAGTACCTTAACCCAGGTACCCGACAGCTCCAAGCAGCTTATCTGACTCTAAATTCTGCCTGCTTACTGAGATTTTTGGTTAATTGTTGAGTGAAGCAGACAGCAAATGGTGGAGAACTGATGTGTCGTTAAATTGATGGCAGCTGTTCACATCCAGATAGAGCCGTGTAGTTCTTTTGGATAATGGAGAGAAAAGTAAGTTGGGCACCATCATCTGATTTCTGAAAATAATAAAAATTGAAAGCTACAGCATCTTGAATTTTAATGGGATGCCCGTGCTTGGAGGTGCCTGTTCCCACCTCCAAGCACCGTCATTATTGCTGGCTAAAGAAGACTGTTGTTGGTTTGAAGCCTGCTGACGCCTTGAAGGTGACAAGTCTAACTTCCCCATAAGCAGAAACCCGGGCTCACCTGCCCAGGTCTCAGAACAATAGATGACATCATCATCATTAAACCTCGAGGGCCTCAGTGCCGTCGGAAGAAAAAATGATAATGCCGTAAAGGTTATTTGAAGCACACTGACGCCTTTGGAAAGACTTCCCAAATCTGAATTTACCTTCCTAAGTTCGCCACGATCTACGATCCCAACAGCCCCGAACAATTCCTCTCTCCCGGTCACCTGGTAACCAAACATTTCCCACGGACCAACGATCCCAGTCAGCCCATCCTCTCCCCATCTCCTCCCACCTGAGCTCAGGCAGCAAAGACGCCGAGCGTCACGTTCAGCAGGTACAAAGGACGAGGTCGAACAGGCTCGGTAGCCTAACAGATGTTTTCAGTGGTGTCGGTCAAGTGTAGTGATTGAGTTTTCATTTGTGAGTCAAGTGTGTCAACTGTGAGCACTAAATGTGAAATTGCAATATTGCAATGTCAACACACACAAACTATATCTGGGCTGTGTTTCTTTTTTATAGGAAAAGATATTCAGGTCTTCCTAGTCTTCTTCAGAATAAGTGCTTTCTGTTCCTGAACCTGCTGGACTGGCATTATCAACACAAAAAGGAGTCCTCTTTTTGAAGTGGTGATCTTTGCATTGTGTGCATTTCTGTTGAATCCTGAACTGCCAAAATGATGATGTATCCAAATTCAGCAGGGACAAGTCCACTTACTGTATCGAAAGATCAAATCATTGGCGTTGTAAGATACAGATGCTACCATTTCAGAAATTGGAAGTCCCCAGATTGAGACAGGAGAGCTTACTAAACAATAACATTAAAGGAACTTTTTTCCTTGAAATGGAGGGATTTGTCGTATGAACCTGCTCCTTCTGATGGATCTCAAAGGACGATACCACAAATCCTGAGATTAAAGCACAAGCTTGCTGCATTACAAAGAAGTGCTGAAGAGCTTTTTGTATGTTAATATGGAATTAAACAGAGTATGCATCTCTTTGTTGTGATGTGACTTATCCCCACATTGCCAATATTTTTCTAGGAGGAAACGCAAACCTCTGTCTGACATTAAGGCTCAAGTCTAGTCCATATTTTTGGGAGGAGTGGCCTCAGAAACCCCTTCATCCCCTCACAGTTAGACGCATGCATCTCTCTTCTTTCCGGAGCATGTCTGGGCTGAAATGTGACGCTGTTGTTTGTCGGCTTGGTGGCTGTCGGTTCAGGTCTGTCTTTGTCTGGTGAGCTGATCATAACCTTTGGCTTCTCGTTGGGCGCGGGGCGATAACAAACTCCGGTTTGTTCATTAACGGCGCCTCCGGTCGTGCTGGAATTTCTGTTGTTCCTTTCTCCTGCTTTGCTGTATTGGAGCATTGTTGCTTAGGTTTCAGTCGTCCGGCAGCGTCTTCACCCCCGAGTGCTGAAGGTTCAGAGCTTTTAAAAGTTGCTGTTTGTTTTGTGTTATTGATGAGAGACTTGCAGCCGTGATAGCTGCACTGGTGCACGGTCCAGCCTGAAACGTCTCAGCTGTTTTCTGCAGATTGCAGCACGTTCGCTGTAATTTCACCTCAAAGTGCTGCTCCATTTGAAGGTCACAGAGTCAGCCGCTCTGAATTTCAGAGCTCCATAATGCAGCTCCATTGCCTTCAGTAGATGTTGGTCTAGAAGCTGAGCGATGACCTTCAGCGATAAAGCATATTTTCCTGCTTTACCTGCCACCAGAAGGCTTAAATCACCTCCTTCAGGCCAGCCTTCCCCAACCAGAATATTAGTTTTACCTTCAGAACTGGGTACTTGCTGGTCTGCCGCTCCCTCGATTGGTTCATCTATCTGCGATGTTTTGTAACGGACATGTTACAGCACCAAAGTTGCGCGTGTAGACCAGCTCCAGAGAAGGGACTATCTGACGGCATCCTGAGTAGCACTTTGTCTAAACCGGGTGCGCCAACTACCATCTACTGTAGGTAATACTGCGTACCTACGAGCTGTATGTGTAACTATGGTAGTGATTTACTTAGTCCAGCCTATGAATGACAGTGATCTCTGCAGAGTCCCAGCAGCAGCGTAACTCCCTGTAGGTGCGGGGAAACGAGCTTTCTGCTTCTGGGAGCAGGGCGGGGGTGAACACGCTGCAGGGCGACTCTTCATTTCGTATCACACGGACACAGATACCCGATTTTCTCACGTCAGCTGTACAAACTGCCTTCGTTCAGAGGATCCCAGAGAAACTGTAACGTTTCCACACGTTTGGCCGCGCTATCGTGTTAATGTCATTTGTCTGCAACGAAGAGCTCAGCCATTTGAACACAGGAGGAAAAGAAGAGCCAGAGATGCAACTCTAACAAAAAAAAAAAGAAAAAGGAAAAAAAAAGGCAACTAACGTGTCCCCGGGTCCCTTCAGATATCATTTGTTGTGCATTTTGTTCTTTGTCTGCATTTTTGGGTGGATGTTCTTGATCATGTGAGGCTGTGTTCACTCATGGGTAGAGCAGAGTACTCAAGTCTCTTCACTCCACAAGGTTTTCTTTGAAAGAGCCCAAACTTGTGTTCCAGTCAGACTGGACTTTTCCCTCTGTACAGTAGGTACCTAGAGTGCCTTTCTTCAAACAGCAGATAATATTTGTCTCTTGACTTGCACTGTGACTCGTAGAACCTTACTGACCCCTCCGTATAATCCTCCCACCCTCCAGTCCCCGTCCCAGGAGCTCCCCCCAAACTCTGGAGCACAAACACGGTCCCTTCACCTCAGGCTGCCAGTAATGCAAGTTCAAACTACATTTCATATATTATGCCGTTTGAAACCAACCACATAGTGTTTTGTTGATGTTTAATAGAGGAGTTGCCTTAAATGTGTTTTATTTTCTTTTTCTGTGGTTAACTTTTAGATTTGGAGAAAAAACCTGTGCAGATGCTGGTAAAGGTCAGAGGCCGTTTGGTGAGAAGCCGTCGGGGTTGTTGTTTTGATGATGATGATGATATCTGCTCGGAGCTGTGTTGTGATGCACTTTTTGATTTGACCAGTATTATCTGAGATGGGATCTGTCAGCGACGCGGAGCGCAGTCGTGAATCTCGCTCCGGGTGTCAGTTCCCAGAGTTTCTGGCTGCAATCAGGAGCTTGTTCGTTATTTTTATTTTATTTTGAAAGGTCCATCGTCCCCTCCGTGCTGTGGTTCTTCTTCGGCTTTGGAGGCTGTCTGAGTGTGCTAAATCAGGTCGTGTGAGGCGCTCCGAAAGATCAAACTTAGACCCAATTAGCAACATCTGTCCGCTCAGTGCAGCGGCGTGCATGCCTTCTTATGCAAATTTTGATACAGGACTTGTCAAACTTTTTTTGATATGCATTTAATGCTTTTAATTTGTTTTCGTTGAGCATTGTGGCAGAAACTGATGCCAGATGTGTGCCGTTCAGGTGTTAAAAGTTGCAGCAGCCATCCACCTTTAATGGGTGGAGCTTCCTAAGGTTTTGCCGTGGATGTATGAAGAAGAACTGGACTTAGACGCGCGTTTTCCACTGACGGGGTGTGGTTGCTGAGGCTGAATCTATAACGGGTACTCGGCAAGTGCTAGTTCCAAAGATGGAGCCACCTACATTTGTGGCTTTGGAAGATCCTTTGAGAGATTTTCATCAGCGATTCGTAGAAGTAGCCTGCAGACTTGGACTGATATTGTATGTCCATGGAAGTTTTCCAAGTTCGACAAACGTTTGGTTCTCAGACATCAGCGCGATCTGTATCAGCTTTCTGAATACATCCATGGTCGTAGGTTCTTAGTTTTGGTCTTACTTTGGTGGATGCACCATGCAGAATGTTGGGATCCCAGCAGAGCTGCAAGGGTTCGGGGAGGGAGGCTCCAACAAGTCTTCAAATATCTAAATTGCGTCTCGCTTTGTATTTCGTCGAGCTGTCCAGGTGAATTTATCCAAAGAACACCGCAAACATGCATTTCTGTCCAGAAGCCGTCTCTGCATCATTTGGACGTTGGTTTCCTGCGTCAGCATCGCGTGCATTCACCGGCCTGCAAGACGTTCCCACCTACGTTAGAGTTAACCGTTCATGCATTGGGGGAAAAAGACAGTTCGCTCTGTGCTGGGGGGTCATTCCTGTGAGGTAGTCTGCTCCAACTTTTAAGTTTCATCAATTTAAAAAATGATCAAGTCATGATTGTGGCCTTCTAGTATTCTGTCGGTACATGACGCCATTAATCTGTTGTTCCCGCCCGTCTGCCCATCCTGTCCAGACCCAAACGTACACCTGCAGCTTCTTACCTCATCTACAGCTGATCCCATCGGGGAGGGGGGGGGGTGTCGAGTGCAAAAAAAAAAGTAAAGTTTAAAAAAAAAACAAAGAAAAGAAGTCTTTTTTTATCTTCCATTTGGTGAGATGCATTGTAGCGATATGAATAAAGAAAAAGTTCACCTGGTGTGCTGAATAATGTGTAAATTGGTAATTACACAACCTGAATATTTGTATAATTGTTTGTATTTTTTCATAATGATTTTGGAAAGGAATGTGTTTATTTTTTTGACTTCTGTTCCAGATGTGTCTTCTGTTGGCCTGACATTGTGACTGGTCTGGTGGGATTCTTACCTCTGTATTGAGCCTCTTCTGTGATGAATTCTTTGTATGCAGTGTTTAGGAAATACTGTAGGGAACATGGGGAGGAGTTGATATTAGGAGCATTTGATCAATTTGTATTTATTTATTTTATCATTTTGTTAATAAATTGTGAAAAGCAGAGCATGTGGTATCTTTGTTTTTATTTCTCAGGTCCGATTTCAACTTTTTGTTTTTAACAAATACTCAAGAAAACATATTTAGGATGAAAATTCAGTTCCAATGGGGACAAATGAGTCCCTAAATCCAACAACATTGTGTTTAACTGTTACAGTAAGTTTAGTGACTCCGGTGAAGGGAAGCACTACAGCCTTATTTGGGTTGTTTTTGTTGGGAAAAAGGTAGCAGACGAATTTGTTACTAGCAGCTGGTGTTTGCGTGCACAGAGGCTGAAGAGAGCTGTGTCCCTGGATTAGTGTCAAAGTGCAGATACTGAGATTGTGCGGTGGCTTTATTGGGTGTACTGCTTTATTGTGGGTTAATATGGGAGATAAAAGCATGGTGGGAAAGTGCCAGTGAACCCGAGCGTGTGTGTGTGTGTGTGTGTGTGAGAGAGAGTTGTGATCTGACGGTGAGCAATAAAGATGAGTGTGTGTTATTTTTGGAAGTGTCCAATGAGCAGGGTCCCATCGCGGCTGTGTCGCTTTGCGCGTTTGCGATGAGAGATGAAGCAAAAGTGGTGAATGTGCTGGAAGCCACGATGGAAAGAAAGCGCAAAATGAGAGATGTGACGTCAGGAAGTCCTCTCACATGGTCTTCAAACAGCGTCCTGCGGGGAGAGTGGCGGGTAGCAGAGTGGCGCAGCGGAAGCGTGCTGGGCCCATAACCCAGAGGTCGATGGATCGAAACCATCCTCTGCTAAGCTTTTTCTGCCTCGCACATGTTATGATACCATCTTTGCTCTTTAAATGATTTAAAGAGTATAAACGCAGACATTTGTTCTGCTGTGTTTGCTGTGTTCACTGGAATCATCGACTTTACAAAACATTTAAACGAACACTTCAGCTTAAATGTTTTGTGTTACAGTCCAGTGACTGTAACACAAACTGATTAAAAACGACGTCAGGCTGAATTTGTCACCAGAGTAAAAGTGTGACATCATTAATCTAATAACTAAGTAAATGAAGGAAACCCTGTCAGCATATTTGACCTAACTGGAATGTAACAAGTGTCACCTCCGGAGGAGGAGATGCTCGGCTTTATTAACTTGAAACGTGACTGACCTCGCCTGGTTTTTGCCTCAGGTCGGCCTGTGTGGTCAGTGTTTGTCTCTCTGTCTGTTTGTTTAGTCGATATTGACCGAGGAATGTTGCTGACGTACTCATGCAGGTGAGAACACTGCATTTAAATAAAGTTATTAGCCTTCCAAATGAAAATGGGAATCATTTCAGACCACCGCTCAGCACACTGTGGATTTTTGATTTCTTGGGATTATTTGCAGCTTCTTGTGTGATTTGCATCACGACGCTGGTGTGTGTGTGTGTGTGTGTGTGTGTGTGTGTGTGTGTGTGGGTCTGTGTGTGTGTGTGCGTGAGAGAGAGAGAGAGAGAGAGAGCGAGAGATTCAGAGAGAAGAGACCACACTGATGTGACCTGATGAGCCTTGAATCGTCAGCGGGGCTGCAGCCTGCAGCTGGCCGGAGATGAGCTCCGACAGGCGGACTGAGCGTGTTGTGTGAAGCCGCCTCTCCGTCCCCTCTCCCCGGCCTCCAGCCTCCACATTCACTCTGTGAACTTTAATTTTTGCGCAGTTGCTTTCTTCCGTTTTTCCATGTCATTTCCTGTGATAAAAAATGGTGGTCACAGCTCGGGGGAGGCGACTGAGTCGGTGCAAAAATTAACGTCAAACTGTGATCTGCGGGCAGCGGCGGAGCCAGCGGCCGGGGGAGGGGGCAGAGAGAGCGGCTTCACCCAGGGGAGAGGCTCCGAGTCCCCGCTGCGTGTCTGCACAAAGGTGGGTCTGTGTCGGTGGCCACTGTGGCCAGTGAAAATGGCTTCCGAAAACAGCAGGCAGATTGCCAGCTGCCTGCAGATCGAAGCAGAGAAATTGTGGCGCAGATCCGAGAGCGGCCGCACACTCTCCGGTAATCCGCGCATTTCGCCCGCTAACCTGCGCCTGCTGACGCACAAAGTTAAAGGCAACTTTAGTTTTGCAGCGTTGAAGTGTTTTATGGGGTTGCTCAGGCCAGGTCCGGGAGGGGGTGCGGGAATCAGAGTTTGTGTGTCGGACCCTCATGAAGCCACGGCGTGAGGACCACGGAGAGCTGGGGAGGAGAGCAGCACCGTCAGCTGTCACGGTGCCCGTAAACCAAACTGACCATTACTGCACAGACCACTGCTCTTTATCGAAACGCTCCCGCTGGAAAGTCCACAAAATATTAATCATCAGCTGTTCGGGCGATGCTTTGCTGTGATCACACAGGTGACTGATGCTCATCTTTTCAGGCTCAGCTGCAGAGCAGCGTTATTGTGCGTGCATGCAGCAGTAAAGCAGGACTCCTCTTTATGTTTGAACACTCAGTCCCTGTCCTGCTCGTCACAGCTTCATCCCGGGGAGCAGCTTTACACGAGTCACACTTCGCAGTAACTCCTTCTTTGTATTACACTAGCAGCCCCTCAGGGGTCTCCTGACGCCTGTTTCCAGGCCACTTTCTTCTGATTGGCTGGCTTTTAGAAGCCTCTTGAGGGGCAGCACCCTGTCTGACTGTAACAGCTATGTTAGCTGCATCAGGATGACTGAAGCTGGAACAATAATAATACATCAGCAGCTGGGTTAGAGGTGGGGATAAGACTCGGACTCAGTTTTATTATCATTCATGAGTCATAGATTCTCAGGTCTCGGTGAAAGTCATACTTAGGATTAGAGTAATAATAAAAATGAATAGAATTTAAATAAGTACAGAAATAATAAATAAGTAGCTAAAACTAAAAACTACCTGAGCAGCAACAACTTGAAGTGGTTTAAGGTGACGCTGTTCGATGTGCTGGATAAACGAGAAAAGCTGAATTTTCTGGGCTTATTCAACATTTTTATACAAGGACGGATATCGTTTCACAGTTATTCATCCGAGGAGTTCAAATATGTGAATTTCTTTGCAGTCTAATAATAAGAATAACTTCAGAGAAGTGAAAAGCCTGATGGCCGTCGGTACGGATGATTTGCTGTATCTGTTTGACAGCAGAGAGAGGAGTCTTCCAGTACTGAGGTGTTTGCTTCATAAAGATGTTATAAAGTGATCAGAGCTGTGCAGGATGGCTTCCAGTCAGGTGGGAGGAGAGAGAAACATGATTGAAGTCTCCTGAAATGATGAGGAGTGCCTCTGGATGTTTAGTCTGTATCCTAGCAACAGCTTCACGGAGAACTTCACACGGAATTTCGACTGTTGCCTTGGGAGGGACGTACACAAGTATTGTTATGATATGACTGAATCCTCTTGGTGATCGCACACCAGCGGCCAATAATTCAACATCAGGACAACACGTGGTCTCCCTGACAGTGATGTTCAGGGTTACACCACCTCTGGTTCTGGAATAAAGCCCGAGCACCACCTCTTTTCTAGGGTAAGCATCTCTGTCCGAGGTAGGTCCACGTCAGAGTCTGGCATGCTTTGATTCAGACATGTTTCAGTGAACTCACGAGCCTGCACTCATGGTGTACTTTCTGAGTCTTCACCGACATCTGCAGCTCATCACTTCTGTTGGGCAGAGTTGACATTTCCCATGATGCCTGTTGGCAGAAAGGGCTTATCTCCACTTCTTCACCTTTGCGCCAGAACGGCAACCACAAAAACACCTCTTTATCTCAGCTGGAATTGGGCGGGATCTTCCAGATGTGCTCCATTTCAGTGAGCTCTTCTCCCCACAGAAGCATCCATCAGTACTTGACAAAAAATGGATAAAAATAAAGTTTGACTAAAGAGCAGAGCTTCCAGACTTTGCTGCTACCAGTTGAAGTGCACGTTCCCACCAGTGCAGTTTTCTGAGTTTTTTTCCTTGTAAATCTGTGAATTTATTCTCAAAACCTCCAAGTTTAATTGGGTTTTTTTCTGTTATTAGAAAATGATTCCAGGAAATAACCGGGACAAAGCTCACCATTTGATTTGGATTCTATTGAACATTTAGACCCAAACGTTGTGCCGGCTGCTTTAAGGCTGAAGCTCTGAAAACGTTTCCTTTCTGTCTGTGACGGTATGTGATGGAAAAACCTACAAAAACAAAAAGTTTGATTAGTCAGACCTGCGGGAACCGGAGTTCTCTGTACCCTGCTGTAGGGCAGCTCAGACTCTTCAGGTGTCCACAGAGGCAGAAAAGCAAAGGGACATCTTCAGTGCATAAAGATAAATATAAGTATGAATAAATAATAAACTGAACTTGCACTGAGAGCAGCGAGACGCCTCCTGTGACTCACTAACGGCCTCTGTTTCATTTCCGCAGACGTAAAGGGCGTAAAGTGGACAGCGAGCCGGATTTCACCATCATGGTTCCATCATGAGCGCGAAGTCGTTGGACCTCTGGTGTAAGCTTCACTTCAGCTCCTTCACTTCTCAGAGTCATTGCAGTCGTTCCCACCGAGCTTTACGTGGCTCATTATAATGAACATTTCACAAATGTTCCAGTTCACAGGTGTTTGTGTTCTGGGGCCTAAGGTGCTGTTATCATATTGAAATATGGAGCTGCTCACAGTGTTTCCTCTACAGGTGCATTTGTTCAGTGGTGGAGACCCACCTTTGATTCCTTCAGCCTCTCTCTGAATGTGGTGATGCTTCTGCTCAGGTCCAAAAACCTGTTAACATCTCGGGCTCTCAGAATGTGTTAAAGCAGTTGTGTTTCTGCTCCTGATCACAGATTTGAGCTTTTCTTTTCCCTCAGCCTTTCAGACCGTCAAAACTTTGACAAAAATCCCATGTGGAAAACTTCCAGCTGAGGTCAGAAGTTTCCTTCCCCTCATCATGAACATGAACGTCAGGGTCATTTTGGGCGTTATTAATTTCTTTGAGCTGTTCTTTTTCCAGGGTGCACTGATTGTGCAGCATACATCTTTAATGACTTTCAAAAACAAGTTTGAATTGATTTGGGATTTTCTCAGATCCATACAGGCTCAAACATAGACATACACCCCCACTAATATATGGTCAAATGTTTCTTAGCAAGTTGCACCTCGACCAGATTCTTTTGGTAGCCATCAACAAGCTTCTGGCATAATCCTGGCTGGATATTTGACCACTCTTCTTAGCAGAATTGGTAGAGTTTATCTAAATTGGTTGGTTTCCAGGCACAGACCCGGATTTTAAGCGTAGTCCACAAATTTTTGGGAAGCCATTCCAGAAGCCTGCTTTATCCATCCCTAAACCAGTCCTGATTGAGTTTGGGATCATTGTCCTGCTGGAACACCCAACTGTGTCCAAGTTTCAACCGTCTAGCTGCTGATCTGAGGTGAAGAGTTTGGAGGGAGTCCTCCTTCTTCATCAATCCATCCACTTTGTACAGTGTACCAGTACCACTGGCAGCAGAACAGCCCCAGAGCATGATGCTACCACCACCACGGCTGACAGCTGGTACAGTGTTCTTGGGTCTGAAGGCCTCACCTTTAGTCCTCCAAACATACCTACAGCTCCATGTTTGTCTCGTCTGAGCATCAAACCGTTCTCCTGAAGCCTTTTGGCTCGTCCATGTGTGCAGCTGCAAATTCCAGTCGAGCTTGAAGGTGTCGATTTTGCAGCAGGGGCTTCTTTCTTGGTCGGCACCCTCTCGGTCCATGGAGATGTAAATCTGGCTTCACTGTGGACGGTGATGCTGGTGTTCCAGCAGCTGCCAGTTCATGGCAGGCTTGAGCCTTGGTGGTTCCTGGTTGTTCCTGAACATCCTGACCAGTTTCCTCTCATCTGAGGGTGACAGTTTGGGTCTTCTTCCAGACCTCGACAAAGTGCTGACACATCTGAAGAACTTGTACTTATTTAGACAAAGAACCCTCAGCAACACTTATTAAAAGATTTAAGTGAGCGTGTGTTTATATTTGAGCCTGCATGGGTACTTTGCTGATCCTAAATAAATTCAAACTTGTGTTTTAAAGTCATTGAAGATGTTTGCTGTACAATCATTACACCTGGAAAAAGATCAGCTCAATGAAATCAATAAATCCAAAATGACATTCATGCCCATGATGAGAGGAAGGAAGCGAATGTTACCGACATAGCCACACTTTCTTATATGGGAATAAGGGTTAATTCAGAAAGTCTGCTCATGATGCCGTTATCTACACATCATGCTCTGATTTAACAAAAATTCAGAGCTCTCTGCAATCAGAATTTTGGATCTAAAATGCTTTTAAAGTAATAATCTCTTATTAAAGAAGCATTGAGCTTGTGTGGTAATCTTAACCTCCTGGGTTTGTCCTTCAGTCTGTGAGGAGTGTCGGGACTATTTCCAGAAGGAGTGTCCGGCCCACGGGCCCCCACTGTTCGTCCGGGATACACCCACGGCCCCGGGGACGGCCAACAGGGCGGCGCTCACGATCCCACTGGGTTTGGAGATCTTCAGTGAGGGAGAGGAGGTGGACGTTCGCTGTGTGGACACGACCTTCCCGAGGGGGGCGCTGTTTGGGCCGTATGAAGGAGAGCTGGTGTCCAAGAACAAATCCTCTGGGTTCTTTTCATGGATTGTAAGCTTGCCACCGACACCAGTTTACAACCAGTTTTCTTCATCACTATTTTAGTCCAGTTTGTAGTCATCGATTTCAGAAGTCAATCAGCCACATCTGAATCGCTTTTCTCTCCATTTCAGGTTGTTGACGTGAACAACACTTACCAGTCTGTCGATGGCAGCGATGAGACCAAAGCCAACTGGATGAGGTGAGCTTTATTCTGAAGATAACTTCTGATCTTTATTCATCTGTCACTGCATTTACACCGTACACAACCAAAAGTGTTACTCGGCTCCCTGCGGTGCCTTATCTATACAGTGATCGAGAGACGCTCCAGAGTTTACTGCTTCTCTCTTTGGTAAGAATCCACCAAATTTTACTGTAAAAAAAAAAAAAAGAACACTTTCTTCTCTTTAAATTGTAAATTCACAGCTATCATCTTGGTCTGTTTATTTTCCTGATACACTATTATACAGCATGCCTAAGAGCTCAGTGCTGCCCCCCGCAGGCCAGAACAAACTGGGCTTTTAGGGAGGCAGTCCTTAATGAGATTTCAGTTTTCAGTTATACGCCATCATTAAATCCACATAAATTTGTGGACTTTTGAACTCTCTGTGGGAGAGTGAAAATCTGAGTTCCAGGAGTTTCAGATGTACTTGAATGCCACTTGATTTTGAAGTCAAGTGATCACAGCAGAGAGAAAGCTGTCCATGTGAGTCTGTCCTTTAGTGGAGTGATCCTCGGCTTACCTGTCTGACCAGGTTCGTGCGGACCTCGTCAGAAGAGCGCGACAGGAACCTCACGGCGTTTCAGCACGGTAAAAGCATCTACTTCAGAGTCTGCCGGACGCTGGCGGCCGGAGAGAAGCTGAGGGTCTGGTACAGCGACGATTACATAAGACGACTTCACTGCGTGTCTCAGAAGAGCATCGACCGCAACCTGCACACAGGTACGTAGGTACACAGGTGATTTATTAGAGCTGGCAACTGTGGTGAAGAGGGAACAGGGCAGTGTGCACAATCAGGACGACCACAGCAGAGGTACGGTATACAGTGATGATATAATATATGAAGAATTTTAGAATGATGGAAAGCCTGTCGGAATTTGGGTGAAGTTTCCCTTTAATACCGTATGTCCCGCTCTTAGTTCTCCAGCAGGTGGTGCTGATTCACTGTAGGTCTCCCGTATGCCATCGTCTTTAAGTGTCAGTTTGCCATCTGTGAAGCACTTTTATTTTATTTCTTCTTTTATCGCTTCTTTTAGTCTGTAAATAACTTGGAAAACTCTTTTCATTCAGATCCTGGGAAGCCAGCAGCACTTTCTGACCTTCAGAAGGACTTTAAGTCCCCGAGCCTGCAGTCAGCTCTGCAGGGCAAACTCAACAAACAGCCGGGCGAAGAGTCTGACGGCCAGCCTCCAGCCAAGAGAAAGAAGATTGATCTCATCTTCAAAGACGTCCTAGAAGCTTCTTTGGAGGACTCCGGTAAATTCAGGTCCCAGTCTGGCCTCTCCAGCGAGTGTAAAGTATCAGTCCCGGGCTCCGGGTTTGATTCATCTGACAGCAGCTTCAGTGTTCCCAACCTGAAGGTGGAGGAGAAAGAGGAGGAGTGCCAGAGCAGTGAGAAACCCTCCACCTCCTTCTGCCCCAACTGTGTCAAACTGAAGAGGAGGATCCTGGAGCTGGAGGAGGAGCTGTCCCGTCTCCGAGGAGAACAGGGGGACCCGGCTGCTCTGGCAACGTCTGAACAGACTCGACCCCAACGCGATCAGGCACCACCGCACCCCGAGCAAGGCCCCATCGAGGATTTTCAAGGTGGGTAAGAGAGGACGGCGGCGACCAGGAGGACGAGTCCTCGACTTTGTCGGGATTTTCTCTGCAGCGCACCGGTCGAACTCATCTGCAGTGCAGCTCTGTTTGACGTGCAGTTGCAAGCATTGTCATGTTTCCGCCACAGTGGAAGATTAGTCAGATTAACACAATACGTGCACATGCACGCAGACGTTTATACACTCAGCCACTTTATTAGGAACACCTGACAACTCTAATGCAGTCTAACACAATGACCTGAATATTTTGTCTATATATTATTGGTGTCTTTACTGGAATGCAAGTTGGTACACACCACCCACTGACTTCAGTAAAGCACATCAAGTATACCCAGTAAAGTGGCTGGTTTGTGATGATGACAGTTGCTGGAAAAAAAAAATCAGCGATGTTTATCAATGCAAGTGCCACCATAAAATCCAGAGAGCACGGCCACCGTGATCAGCTTACATTTATATGAGTGTTTTTACATGAGGTTATTAATACACTCATGCAGGAGTCCTGAGTTTCATCGTGATAACCTCAAAGACTTGATAGGCAAATGTGGGACAGGATTTAATGGTATCCTAGCAGCAGAAAAAAAACCTGGTCACCTATTTTAGCAGACTGAAAAGACTGAAAAGAGATGTGGACGGCCTACGTGATCATCAGCATGTGGACTTTGAAGGGTAAAAAAACCCCAAAGCTTTAAAATCAATTCTGGTTCCTACGTTGGGATGGAAAGTAGAAGAAATGAATTCCATAGAATGTTCTTGTGCTGAGAGATGTTCCTGCAGTGGGAATGTCATTAGTTTGAAAGTTTAGTAAAGCAGTTATTGGATGAATTGAACTGCTGCCCTGATGGTGGTGCGCAAACCCAACCAGCCTGCCGGTGGTCCTGGAGTGAAGTCAGAGATTAGTGATGTCATTAAGACCAGGAGTGATTAATGTTTGTAACTGGATTTAATTGGATTATTTACGGGTTTGACCTGCTATACAACCAGTCAGAATTTCCAAAGTTGCTGTAATCCACCCTTTAAACAGCATTAAAAGATAGAAGAATTATGTAGACCAAGAGTGGGTGTTCCTCATCCTCAACAAAACCCTGAGCCAGCCAGTCCCAGGTAAAGCGGGATTCATACGTGCATGTGTCGCCTTCAAAGCTCCAGCCTCTCATTTATGTTCAGTTGGGTGAAGTCATGTTGCCAGAACAAATCGTTGCTTCACATGATTTGCGATGCTTGCGCTGCCAAGTTCCAGCCGAACAAATTGGGTTTATTCAAATGTGCCAGCACCGCTGTTAGCCAATCAGATCACATTATGAAAAAATTCAGAGAGAGAGAGAGAGAGAAAGGTGGATGTTCATTAGCTTGGCCGGTTGGTGTCATAGGTCACCTCCTTTGTTCAGCGTTGATTATCCCAGTTGGACATACAAGGCTGCCTTTAAACCTCTCTGACATCAGTCTTCTCTGTCTGAAATGTGAATGAGCATTTGTATCCTAAGTGTGATTATCGCCCAGAAGAGCTGGCTCTCCCATGTGGCACCGTGTGCCTGTGGAGTGGTTTGTTGTTTTCACTGTGACGGTTGTGACAGAATAGTTCCCAAATGCCGGGCATGCATTGAAGGCACACTTTGATTGACCGGTGTTTGAACATTTATTCATGTTCTACAGAAACTTCTGCTTAAGAGAATCCCTGAAGTGAGGAGGATTCATCCTCACCACTAACTGTGGATCATATCAGAACGGTCGTGACGTTTGTTGTATTTCAAAGTGAAAGTTATTTAAAGTGGTGTCCATGCCAAGAGCGCTGGTTAACCACTTGAGAAAATTCTTTATTATGCATGAATTCAGATGCTCGTATATTGCTTGATGTGGATTTAATGCTCATTAAACTCAGAGGTTGAAAACGTTTCTCTTTGCAGGGATGGAGCCCTTGACACCCACTCAGCCGGTTCTGGATGAAGATGACCAGGATGTGGACTCTGCTGATGAGTCCATTGCTGCAGATCTGGTGATATCGCCAGAGGACTCGTCGAAGCTTTCCTCTGCAGGGGGCCGGCGGATTCGCCGCTTCAAGCAGGAGTGGCTGAAAAAGTTCTGGTTCCTCCGTTACTCGCCGACCCTGAATGAGATGTGGTGCCACGTCTGCCGCCAGTACACGGTCCAGTCATCCCGCACCTCAGCTTTCATTATTGGCTCTAAGCAGTTCAAGATCCACACCATCAAGCTGCACAGCCAGAGCAACCTCCACAAGAAGTGTCTGCAGCTGTACAAGCTGCGCATGCATCCGGAAAAGACTGAGGAAATGTGCAAGAACATGATGCTTCTGTTCAACGCAGCGTACCACTTGGCCCTAGAGGGCCGACCTTTCTCCGACCTCCGTCCACTGGCAGAGCTGCTGAAGAAGTGTGAGCTCAAGGTGGTGGATCAGTACATGAATGAAGGCGACTGTCAGATCCTCATCCACCACATCTCTCGGGCTTTGAAGGAGGATCTCACAGAGAAGATGCGCCTGTCTCCCTTCCTGAGTGTCATAATGGATGCCCCAAAATGACGACCTTTTCTCTGACATGGTCGCAGTCTATGTCCAGTTCATCACTAACGAGGGATCCCCAAACACAGAGTTCCTGTCCTTGCAGAGACTGAGCATGGCCAGCGTGGATGGGTATCTCCAAGTTATGGATCGTGCCTTTGGTGTCCTCGGCCTCCGGTTTCAGGACTTGCTGGTGGTTGGTTTGGGGGTGGACGGCACCAACATTTCTTCAGGAATGAGAGCAAACCTTTACATAGCTGTCCAAAAGACCTTTCCCTGGATCCTCTGCCTTCCCATTATGATCCACAGGCCTCATTTGGAAGTTCTAGATGCCATCAGTGGAAAGGAACTCTCCTGCCTGGAAGACCTGGAAAACAATCTCAAGCAGCTTCTGAGTTTTTACCGCTACTCCCCTCGCATGATGGCCGAGCTGCGATCCACTGCTCCAACGCTGTCAGAGGAGACAGAGTTCCTAGGAGACATCAGAGCCATACGCTGGATTATAGGAGAACCAAATGTCCTTAATGCGCTCATCAAGGATTACCTGGAGGTTGTTGCACACCTAAAGGAGATCAGCAGCCAGACGCAGAGGGCTGATGCTGCAGCCATCGCTCTCACCCTCCTCCAGTTCCTCATGGACTATCAGTCCGTAAAACTCATCTACTTCCTGTTGGACATCATAGCTATTCTGTCACGACTGGCCTTCACCTTTCAGGGGGAGTACCTGCTGGTGTCACAGGTGGAAGCCAAGATAGAGGAGGCCATTCAGGAGATAGGCCAGTTGGTGGACTGCCCTGGAGAATATCTGCAGGAGTTTGAGGAAAATTTCAGAGAAAGTTTTAATGGCGTTGCTTTGAAGAACTTGCGCGTCGCCGAGTCCAAGTTTCAGTCCATCCGAGAAAAGATCTGCAACAGGAGCCAAGGCATCCTGTCTCAGAGGCTGGACCTGCAGAGTCGCTCATTTGCCAAAGCCTGCAAGGTGCTGGACCTGTCCACGTGGCCCAGCAACCACGAGGACCTGCAAGCCTACGGGGAGGAGGAAATCCAGATTATATTTAACCACCTGGAATCGATTCCCTCTGCAGCTCATGAGGGCTCCCAGACGGAGACCAGAGGCAGTCTGGTGGTGGAGTGGAAGGATCTGAAAGCAGACTACTACAGTATGAACGGTTTCAAGGAGGTGATCGGCCACATCTGCAGGTACAAGCAGCGTTTCCCCCTGCTGAACCGCATCGTGCAGGTCGTCAGGGTCCTGCCCAGCTCCACGGCCTGCTGCGATAAAGGCCGAGGGTCTCTGCAGAAGATGTGCAAGAACAACCGCTCTCGACTGACCCTGGAACAGATGAACGACCTGCTGACCGTGGCCATTAACGGACCGCCCATCACTAACTTTGATGGGAAGCGAGCATTGGACAGCTGGTTTGAGGAGAAGTCCGGCAGCAGCTACTCCCTCTCAGCTGAGGTATTGAACAGGATGTCGGTGGCTGATCAGAAGTCGGTGCTGCACAGCGTCGATGTCAACGCAGAGTTCTATCCCGATATTTGACAGACAAACCCAGTGGTGCACTGGTGCGAGGAACTGGTGTGTAGCCAAGCAAGGGTGTATTTAAAGAATGCACTGCCAGATCATCTAAAAATAAAAATGAATACTCTCTAATTCACATACCTCTGTTTAGGACTGAATTCAGCACATTTGTGTGATGCATGTTGAAAAGTCACAATTACCACCACCAACCAAGTTTAGCCGACGAAGCCATTCAGTCTGAAGGTCCAGATGCAAACCTCCCAAAAAATTAGAAAAACTCAAGAAAACTCAAGCCAGTCTTGGCAGCTGACCAAGTCTTCACCTTCAGTGACCTTTGGCTCCTTCCATCTCAGATGATCACATTTTTAGAACGTTTTCTGCTCGACCATCTCTCATTGCCTGAAAATGTTGCGGTCCAAAGCCTGGAGATATAAAACAACAGCTGTGAATTTTTAGCTTTGTATATCAAAAACCTTTTTTGAAAAAATGCTCCGTTGACCCACTTCCAGCATGGTTTTTGTACTTTGAAATCCGAGGCCATGTTTGAACACGAATGTCTAAAAAAACTGTTTAAGATAAAAGCCTGAAAAACAAGCCAACAAGTACCGATGGAAAATTTCTCGTACATAAAAATAAATGTAGGAAAAAAATCGCGAGCACTGACAAAGGGATCAGCAGCTTGAAAGGCCGATACGAAATCCTGCCCCACCCTAACCCTACTGCCATAACCTCTCCAGCAGCGGGATCAGCTGCTCCGTACGCCGACCGCGGGAATGAATGCTGCGACAACTGTGATATATATGAAAATGCTAAACTTAACAGGAATTATCAGACTCACCCAGGCTGGTGCGTCTCAGCATAAATTTAACCACATTATTTTCTCAGAATTCGAGTACCACCTGAAACTCCAGAGTTTAGTTCTGTTTGTTTTCCTGTTTCCTCAAACCAGCATCCAAGCTGAATGAAAACATCATTTCCTTTATTTTTGTAATTAAAAAGTTTTCTACATGGGTCATTTTG
Organism: Pterophyllum scalare; assembly: GCA_024447675.2. NCBI lineage: Eukaryota > Metazoa > Chordata > Actinopteri > Cichliformes > Cichlidae > Pterophyllum > Pterophyllum scalare. Next base: position 4,853 of record JAMQGT020012461.1, on the reverse strand, counting down.
CATTACAATACACTGCTCGAAAATGTTAACATTTTGAAAACATATATGGGAAAAAAAACAAAAACATGCTGGATATCTGCAGTATACGGCCAGAAGTATTCCCTCACCCACCAAATCGCTGAATTCAGGTGTTCCAGTCACAGGTGTATACACCAAGCACCCAGGCATGCAGACTGCTTCTACAAACATTGAATGATTGGGTCGCTCTCAGGAGCTCAGCAAGTTCTCGTTGTCTCATTGTTGCCCCTCTGGTGCACCTGCTGTTAATTTCATCAACACCAAAGCAGCTGAAACTGATTAACACCCCCCCCCCCGCTGCTTACCTGCCCAGAGCAGTATCCCAGCAGTTTCACTGACTTGACGCTAAAGTCTGATTTAAAAGTGTTCCTTTAATATTTCTGAGCTGCATATAAACCAGTCAGAAATGGTCACTAATTGTCTAATTGTGACAGTTATTATGTGCTCAAATATGGGACTGTGCGATCAGAAGCAAAACTCAGGCATTTTTGATGTCTGTCCCAAATCCCAGATCCTGTTGTTTATGGTCAGAGAGGTCGACATGTTCAAGCATGGCCTCAGATTTCAGTGCGCCAAAAAAAAAAAAAAAGGCCTAAAAGTGGGTGGATGAGATTTTAATAACTTTTTAAATAAATATCCAGAAAAGTGTTTGATATATGAAGCTAAAGTTTCACACCAGTGGTTACATATGTGATGTGAGATGGAGCGTCCCCTCTGAAAGCATCCGAGCAAACTTCTCAAGAAAGCTGCGACCCGCCCACCTTCAAAATGTCACTTAACCTCGTCGAGTTTACCTGTGATCTCTGCCCTGCCCTGTTTCACCTCTTTGTCATACTCACGTGGGAATCTTATTACAGAAGCACTCTGAGGCCAGAATATCTGAAAGGTACAATCTGCTGGTCTGTTACGCTTCTGTGGATGAACTGAAACCTGATCTCAGCTCTACCCTCAAGAGCTTACTGGACAAAAACGCCCAGAAAGTACTTCAAAACGTCCGCACATCGATGCAAAATGCCGATCAAAAGGCTCAGAGAGCCAGAGCAAACTGACCAATGAGAAATAAAATGTCCAGAAAGACACAGAGATACCAAACAACAACGGAGAGGCAGTAAAACGTGACTGAAGAAGCACAAAAGCAGCTGAATGTGACTGAACGCGAGTGCGCGCCGTCTTGGTCGCGTCGCTTTCACAGGCGTGTGCTCGGCTGGCGTGCTCGCGCTCACTGAGCTGCGTTTGTTCCTCATGATAATGAAGCGCTTGTTGCCAGAATAACAGACAGTGTCAGATCGGGGACAGTCGGCCGCTCTCTGCTTTAGCTTATCTGCCAGTGGGTTATTGAGTGTCGTAGTGCTGACAGGAATGAAAAGCTAGAGTGTAAGGATGTATAAAGGCTTTATATTTCTATTAGAAATGCCCTGCTGCACACGGTATATACTGTGGTAACTGTACATACTGTAAATGCTTTGGAGCCTGTTTTTAAAGGAGAGTATTTTTCTCTTCAATTGGACTTTTGTGCCAAAATGATTGAATGCAAAGAAAAAGGTGCTATCCTGCGACGCCATGCTGTATTTTTGCTATATTTGTTCAGTCTTTACCGCAGCGAATGATCTATTTTAAAAATGTTCTTAATGCCATTTCCCACAGATGTTCTGCAGGATACGTTCAGCCTCGGCCAAAGCTTCAGATCAGTTTTAAAGCTGCATGATCGACTGTTGCTTTCAGCTCGTTCTTAAGTGTTTTATAATTATTATGAAGATCTTTTTGCTCACGTTTAATGCAGAAATAAATGTTGATGATGAGAATGATCTGCATATTTTAGCTTGACTTTTTTTTTCCTTTCAAATATACACTGACCAGGGGCAGCATCACGACCGCCTGCCTAATACTGTGTCGGTCCCTTTTTGTGCTCAAACAGCCCTGACCCATCGAGGCACAGACCCCACTGGACCCCTGAAGGTGTGCTGTGGTATCTGCACCAACATGTTAGCAACAGGTGGGGCCTCCATGGATCAGACTTGTTTGTCCAGCACATCCCACAGATGCTCCATTGGATTGAGATCTGGGAAATTTGGAGGCCAAGTCAACACCTCAAACTCATTATTGTGCTCCTCAAACCATTCCTGATCCATGTTTGCTTTGTGGCAGGGAGTGTGATCCTGCTGAAAGAGGCCACAGCCATCAGGGAATACCGTTTCCATGACAGGGTGTAGATGGTCTGCAACAATGCTGAGGTAGGTGGTGTCAAAGTAGCATCCACATGGATGGCAGGACTCAAGGTTTCCCAGCAGAACATCACACTGCCTCCCCCAGCTTGCCTTTTTCCCATAGTGCATCCTGGTGCCAGGTGTTCCCCAGGTAAGGGACTCACACACACCTGGCCATCCATGTGATGTAAAAGAAAAAAAACAAACACACTACCTTCTCATGTATCCATTGTTGGTGCTTCAGCAGGTCACAGGGGTCAGCATGGGCACCCTGCCTGGTCTGCAGCTATGCAGCCTCATACACATCAAACTGTGGCGCCGTGTGTGTTCTGACTCCTTTCTATCAGAACCAGCGTGAACCTTTTCAGCAGTCTGAGCTGCAGTAGCTCGTCTGTTGGATCAGACTTCACGGGCCAGCCTTCCCTCCCCAAGTGCATCGGTGACCCCCTGCTGCCCATGGCCCTGTCTCTGGTTCTCGGCTGGTCCTTCCTCAGACCACTTTAATAGATACTGACCGCTGCACACCTGGAACACCCCCCAGGAGCTGCAGGTCTCAAGATGCTCTCACTCAGTCGTCTGTCACAGTTTGGCCTCAGACTCACTCAGATCCTCACGTTTGCCCATTTTTCCTGCTTCTAACAGCAGCTTTGAGACAAAATGTTCACCTGCTCCCTGATATATCCCGCCCACTAACATGAGCCATGATGAGGAGATAATCAGAGTTATCCACTTCACCTGTCACTGCTCATCATGTTATACTTGATTGGTGTATAGTTCTGAATTTACAGGGATATTTTGGGGAGATGTGCTTATGTTTTATTCTTTTACTTCATAAATATGTGCAGTTTTTTCCTGACTCCTGAATGTTTTGGGTAGATTCTGACATTAACAACCTTTTATTTAAAATTTAATTTATGAAATATTTTGTTTTTAAATCTCCTTGAACTGCATTTCCCATAATGCAGTCAGGGAGTTCACTCTTTGAAAACCAGTTATTAGTTTTCATCAGTTTTGAGTCCTCTTTCTGAATTTTTGGTTTCTTTTCAGCGAGTTTAATCATTTCAGTTCTTTACAGTTTGAAGATCGGCCCTTTGCAGAGGCAGAAAACATCTGCACCCCAGACACTCCGCTCTGACACAGTTTCTGTTTCATGAACTAAAATGTTTCCCCCATACTTAATTTGTTTAACTGAAATAACCTTTGTGAGGGGTTAAGTGGTTAACACATCTGCCTGGTGTGCTAATGACCGAGGGCTGAGTCCAAACAAGCACATGTCAGAAGATGTGATGTCTTGAGCTGAAAATACCAACTTCCACCCACCATAGACCACAAGGGAAAATCCAAAGAAAGGCATTTTTAACCAAACACAATGATAACACCCCAAATACCCCCCAGATAATTCACCAGTACTAGTCAGGCCCAGCCTGCTGCCTGTGTGTCTCATAAAATTGTTTGACATTTGTGTTGACACAAATAAAGGTGTTTGTCAGAATGTAACTGTGTGGCAGGGTCAGAGCAAATGCAGGACGTGTGGCCAGAAACTTAATTTGAAATGCAGTTTAATATTGAAAGTACTTCGATAAAAAAATACAAAACCCCAAGACCAAAGCAGGAGCAAAGTCCAAAAAATCCAAAGGCCTTGATAAATGAAAGGGAACACAGCTTGCAGGGGCACCAAAAACAACATGACAAAGGACAGGGCAAACACATTCAATATATACACACAAGGTAACGAGACAAGGGGAAACAGCCGGGAAGGGCAGGTGTACTGAATGACACTAATAAGACAGGGGAAGCAAACCTGAACACAAGGAGCAGAAGACTGTCAAAATAAAACAAGAAAAGACCAAAACTGGAACAAAGACTCGCACATCCAAACATGACAGCAGGACAAGACGATAAACAACCACAGACACAGCTGCCCTCACACATATGGGGCTCACACGGTTTTCTTTATGAAAAATAGTAAACCGACTGTTTCTGTTGCTGGACTTCTCCTTTAATTTGATCAGGAGATGTTGAATAATACCTGGAGGTTCATGTATTATTAGAAGTTAGGACTTTCTGGGAGAGGAGTCCTTGTGAGTACATGTTGGTGCAAACATTGATTGTCGGGCTAGAGCGATCAGCTGTGTAGAGCTGAAATTATCAGATGATTAACTAAAAACAAACAAACAGGAAAATAATTAAATAAAATTAAAAAATTAATTAATTAATTTTAAAAAAAGGAAAATAAGTGGTAACAATTTTGATCATTATTTTTTCATAAAAACAAAACAAACACGGTATGTCATATTTGTGTACTTGTTAAATTTAAAGTCAGAAAAACATAAAAACGTTTTAATTGCCTGGACCTACATTTCCCAGCATTCCGCGGTGGCGTGGACTGTTATGCGTGAACCGTTATGCGTAGCGTCGGTTCTTACGTTACAATCAGATCTGCGCCACCAGAGTGCACGGAGTGTGGCAGTTCTGACAGCTGTCAGAGGAAGAGCCAAACGCCGCCGACCAGTCGGGCAGCGTCTGCAGGTAAACGTTTCTGCTGATTATGACGTTCGTGTGACGGAACCGGGCGAGTTTTGAGTGCCAGGGGGACTGTAACACGACTGTTTACACGAGAACCGCGTTTCC